>CANTUT010000481.1:0-30000 GCA_947687605.1 Reutealis trisperma
GCCAATATCTTAAGATAAGAAATTATAAGTAGAAGGTCTTGATGTTCCGGCCGAGTCAAGAAAGTAATCAGAGCAGCTGTTGGGTAAGCCAAAGAAAGAAAGAATCAACATCAAATGAACATCGTCTCTCAGTGATTAGCGAGACCTGTTCCGACCGGTTCGAAAATTCTATTCTATTAGGGTAGGGCGAGCAGTCCCCACTAGATAGGCAGGGAGCAGCTCGACGATCAGTATCGGAGATGGAGCAAACTCCTCCCAGCACCCAACGGGCAAAAGAGGTGATGAGCTCAGTCTAGTGAAGGGAGAATCTTCTCTCAGGTCTTCATCTCATGGATGAGGGGGAGAAGCAATATCGAAAATCACATCTCTTAATATTATATTCCATTTTTTTAGTAGCGAGTAGCAAGACTTGATTGCTCTCTTGACTCGTGGATGAACCCTTCCGTCAAGCGGCTTCACTGCTGGCCGATTGGAAATTATTTTTCCTACTAATTGCTTCAATGATGGTTTCTTCATCAAATCAAAGAGAGGTGGCAGGTTCCTCAGTGGAGAGCTCATCAATTCGATGCAGCTTCAAATCTCATTATATAAGTAAGTGGAAAACCACAGACTTTGAGAAAGAAGCTCAGGGAATCACGACTAGAATGCTGTCTCTTTCTTCGAGCTGAGACAGATCATTCAATCTCTTCAGTTCTTTTTCAAGGCTAGTCACTGAGATGATGAATAAGGGGAACTGCTTTTCTATTGGTTACTTTTCTGTTACCTTTTTTTCACAGCCCCTGATCTTAGACCTCTGATGGTCAGGGATGTTCAGGGAGTTTTCTTCGCCTGTTAGCTTTTCCTCTTTAAAAGAAAAAGGTAAAGGAAAACAATCCGAACAGCTCACCCGGGAAACTGTAAACTTCTGTAACAGAGGATAAGATAAAAGGTGAGAACTCATCATCAATGCTTTTCTCAATCCCTTTCTCTCATTCTATACTGTTCTGCCCCCTCCCTTCCCTAGCTACTTAGGAACTCTGATCCCGAATCAAACCATCAAACCGGACCCGCATCTGCGGTATGAGTATATGCCGACTCCGCCCCTGGACTGAAAGAAGAGCAAAGAGTTGGCGTTTTGGTTGCAATGGAATTTGCCTTCTCTTAATAGAGGATACTCCAATCTTGGCAGTGAGCAAGCCAGAAGCTGATTCAGTGCCTTAGTCTGTGAATACTTCCTTACTTGATTCACGCTTTCGGGCAAGTGAGAAGGAGTGCCACAGAGGTCTTCTTCCCTTTTTGAAGATTGAAAGACAATGCTATCAAGGGAATACGGGACCTACTTTGCTTTCAAGATGAGGGGTTGGACCAGATGCAGATGAGGGGTTTTCCGGCCCCGATCCCGTTAAATAAGTAAAGCGGTTCCGATGAATAATGATTCACACTTTCCTTTCGTGTCAGCATCTAGTCCCAGTTCAAGCAATAGGATTTGAACAAGGTAAGGTAGGGGTTGACTTAGGGAAGAGGGCACGCAGCCTTTAGGCAACTCGAAAACCATCTGGCCGACCGAGCTTGATTACTACGAGAAGTGGATAGCCGGGGAGCATCTCTCTTAGCTACGATCTTGATGGATTAGCGCTCAAGGGTTCAACTATATAGGCCAGCCGGGAAGACTCTCGAATCAAAGATCAACGAGCCAATCTCTTAATCTACGCTAATTGATTGATTAGTCTGAACAGGAGATCATGTCTTAGTGATAAAAGCCGTTATGCTTGATGAATCTTTATCCCATTATCCCCTTATCTGACTGGTGGTTCTAACCTGATATCTATCATTGAGTCGGGATCAGAGTTCATAAAAGGCGCTAGCCAGTCCCAAGCTCAGGAAGGAAAGGGTAAGGACACACCAGTATCAAGGACATGCCCCTAAGAAACTGCTTGTGATGAAGTCAGAATCGTTTGTTTGCAAAGAAGTTGCTGAAGGAAGTGAATAGCTAAGCGGTGCCAGTTCTATCGTAAGAGTACCCGCGGTGGATGCTTAGAATGCAAGCTGTGACTTCACTGCTACAAGTACTAAGTAAGTTGTTGAATACGCTTATGGGAAGTTAAGTCCGAAGTGCAATTGTTTGCGTTCAACTAGTTCCCTGCTCATCCACACTTACCCTGAACTAAGCTTAGGCTTAGCTAAATGGCTTGCAGAGTTGAGTTAGAATCAAAACACTTTTTATCTTTCTAGGAAAGGGCGAAGCGTATTATGAAAAGACTTGTCCCACCTGCTACTATTCTTTATCAGGAACCACCCGCTGAAGATCGCCCCTACTGCATACTGGGCACGGATCCGACAATAGCTTTGGCTCGCTCAAAGAAGGGGGGGAACGAAAAGCCCTCGGCAACAAGAAATAGTGAAAGGGAAGTCCTCATCACTAAAGGAAGCGGGTCAGAGAAAGAAATTCCGTTGTTTATCTGTGAGTCAGATAAATATTCCTATCAAAGCTACGACGGCACCAAACAGAATTAATAATTACAAACAGGGCTTTACAAGCCCGTTGACCTAAAGAAAGAAGACACGGATGGAATTGAAAGAGTAGAAACGGTTTCGGCAGAAGAAGAAGTTTATGCTTGCCTTGTTGACTCTGCTGATATGGATTAGAAAAGCGAGCACTGGGGGCTTCTAGTCAGGTCAAGACCGAGAGACTCAGTCTCACCTCTTACAAAGGGATTAGGCGGAATAAGTATCGGAAACCCTTTCCAACCTCCTCTAAGGCAGGTTTGCTCAATATCTCATCTCATAGGAAGGCGGGCTACCTTTCTTTTAGTGAAAAAGGATCTCTTCTACGGGTCGACTATCTTTCTTTTTCTTTAGAATCCCTAGTTAAGAAGTGGCCTATCCAGTTAGGCTAGAAAGTGTAGATTAGAAAAGCCAGTCAAAGCGAGTACGGTACGGATTAGTTCATGAAAGGGGGCTTTATCTAAAGGCAAGGGGCGTAGCGATACGGCGGTGCACCAAGAAAGTCAAAGTAAACCATGGTTGTTGTTGTTGATTATCTTTGGTTTTTGATTCTCTTTGCTCCTCTGATCTGCGGTTGCTGACTCGGATCTTTCTAGTGGGGGTAGAACCCAACGATTAGCAAGCACGGGAAGGTCCTCTTGATTCAATCTTGATGCGGGATTCCTATTGATAGGAAAAGAAAAATGAGATATCTCCGGTTTAGTGGGAAGGCTGAATCCACTTGAAAGCCAATCAGGGAAGAAGCCCGTGAAGTAGTTATTGCGCCTGTACCAGATATTTAATATCTTCCTGTAGTCAGTCTCGTTTCATTCGGTTTGTTAGCGCCTTCCATAGTGATATTTCTTTCATATCACCCCTCTCAGGGGAGGAGTGAATGAAGGTTTGTTTGTTTAGGTTTAGTGGTATCTGTTGCCAATGGTAGGCCTGTGAGCAAGAGCCGGAAAGGCATAGGCTCAATAGGGGGGCTCATAAAGGAAGATCTAGGAAGGAGTCCATTTGGCACTATAAGCTCAGTCTCCGGGTTAAGAAATAGAGTGATGGAGAAACTGAGAATACAAAGATAGAGAAAAAAGTAAAGATAGTAGCTCGGGTTATGGAAGAATCTCACTTTAACTTTAAATAAGTACCTTGGTATCAGAGCAGGCTCAGGAGAAGGTGCTTTAGCTCGACGGTTGTGAACAAAGCTTGAGGATCTATTTCGTCTCGTCCCGTCAGTCAACATTTCTTTCTTCCGGCCCCGTCAGTCAACACTTCTTTCTTCTGGCCCGCCCAATCAATATTCCATATATATTGGCCTTCCTCCTGTAAAGGAGAAAGAGATCAAGGTGATATTCCATATCCATATCCAATTTCAAGGATCAAGTGAAAATAGAACGGGGTTCTTAGCAGCGTAGCTCACTGTAGGCAGGAAGGAGGTAAGCGTTAGCTTATTACTCACGAGGGAAGTTTATCTAATATTGCATATTGCCCTGAAGGCAGGCGAAGAAAGTTGTTGGGGGACGAGTCCCGACACCTACCTCTTCGAACAGAGGGTCAGGAGACACGAAGAAGCCTTTTTCGCGCTACAGATCAAAAGTCTTTAAAGAAAAAAACTCTTTATTCGGCCTGAAGTTAGTAAGTACTCATTTTCATCTCTGTTTTCACTCATTTTCCTCTACGGTTTCCCGTAATAGTTAACCAATGGGGTTGAGGAATAGATTACTGCCTACGTTTGGCTTAGGAGTGTAGATCCCGTCTTTGGCTCTTGATTGATTGGGAAAGCGTTGACTCAAGCAGAAGCAGTAGCGGACCCCCTCTTATTCTTCCAATTTCTCATGATTCTTTCCATTTAAAGTGGAAGAAGGGTGGTATATAAGGATAGGGTTTCAATCCAAGTGGTACATAAGGTATTTTAAACCCCCCAGAGAATGTGCTTTCCTTAATAGGGCAATAGGCCTGCCAACAAAGATTAGACTAAACATAGGGAAAAACGGTAAATAAATGGGAATGGATGAAGTCCGTCCTCTAAGCTGATAGAAGAACAAAGCGTAGGGTCGGCGTAGTTATTATGATAGAGGTAGGTCTTCCCGCCTTATAGCCCATAATTCTGTACATAAATTGAAAATTTTAGTTTTGTTCAATCATCCATCGGCTGAAAGCTTCATGTCTCGATAGCAAGAGCCAAAGCCTTCTCTTTGCTCGATCTGCTTTTGAGAGGAATCTTCCATATCAGCCCTTGTTCGGAAGACATCTACCATAGGATCGAACTACCTACTTGACTTTAAACCATAGGAGGCAAATAGTCCCTATCTTAATTGCCCATTCTTTACCGGACTATGATCTATCTTGCTTGCCCATTCCTGGACTATCAATATCTGAGATAACCCACTTCTTCGTCATCAGCCAAGATAGTGACTAGCTGGTCGTCGATAACGAACTTGACCCTTTTTTGGTGCAGCATAGATGGTATGGGGAAGGGCCTCGCTGAATGGAACCAAAGGATGCTACCTGTGATTTGTTTGATTGTCGCCCCTTTGAAAGGCATGGGCGGCTGGGTCGGCCTACTCCTAGTACTCGGTGTACGATTTTGATACGGGGAGGTAGGCTGATATCCAACAGGTAAAGATCTCGTCTAGTAGAGGCTCGACATGAATCAATATTGTGTGATAGATGGCATTTCTCCGCTTCTATCCTCCCGGTGCCATCCTTTGTTCTTCTAGAAGATTCACTTGTGCCTTCATCCTATGTGAGTAAAATAAAAATAGTAATTATCAAACACCGCTTGAAACACCTTGTTTTTGGCATGTTGGAGATCGTTTTGACTGGAATTCAATCGTGCAAGTTGAATGAAACACCGTATTGGCTGTTAGACTCCGATGTGATTCTATAACTTGCTCAAGTCTAATGACAGACAGAGAGGCGAGAAAGGTAGAAAGATAGGGGATAATAAAGTGGCTTGATAGTTCGATTTCTAGGAAGCGAAGCAACTAGTTTACGGAGCAAACCGAGACGTATTCGAAAGGTTGAAACCGTTAGGACATAACAGTTAGGAAGTGACATAACAGATATGAAGTGCAGAAAGAAGATAGTGTTCTTATCCTTGCTTTAGCAATTAGTGGACTCCCCTCGACTCTGACTGTTAAGTCGAGTTGCTTCGCTCCAGCCCGAAGGGGAATACATCTTTCACCCTAGCCCTGTGCCTTTGCGCCCTGCTCCCAAGCCATAGCACTAGAGTATGTCCAGCCCGTAAGACCACTAGCCCGTGATGGCGTACTTCCTTCTTCCATACTGTTTTGTTTACACCTTGTTTTTTGTCACTTTCGGATCTGACCTTGAACTCGAACTGGTTTGCTACTATTGCTTTGAAAGCTTCCGGACTTCTCACTTGAGGACTTAGAAGAGAAGGCTTACTGTTGATCGGGCTTTTCTGTTTTCAACTGTCATGTCACGTTAACTGGCAAGGGCCTCTTCACTGTCTTTCTCTCACGCTAAAAGATTGGTCGCTCCTTACGTTCTTTCTTTTGCCGGCTTACTGGAGCGAATAAAGAAGACAACAAAGCAAAGGTGAGGGGGGCTTACGCGACGTAGGCACTTTACTAGCATTAGGGGCTGGCGGCTAGAGCTAAATAAGAACAGGGGGTGGCTTTTGCCCCTTGCGCACTTACTTTACTTGATGAACTTCCCGGAAGCCTACTAACTGCCTTACTCGGGGATACTCTATCTAGCTTGGGATGGGACATAAGAAAGGGCCTTCTTGCTGGCTTCTTATTCCTTCCCTTCTGCGACTACCTTTCTTGCTTGCTTTCTTTAGTGACTTCACCGAGGAAGGGAATAGGAGTCTTTCCATTGTCATTTTATCGCTTTACCACTGTGGGGATCAACTTTCCTCTAACCTATAACAGAAGGCGAGAGCAGTAAAGTGCATAAGCTAAGGATAAATAAGTTTACCTTTTATTACATACCGCCGCCTATTTCATTGTAAATTCCATGCATTGGAAGTTCCAATCTAGGCATTTCCTGTTAATAAGGTAAGTCTTTCTTGTTGCAGAAGCAGTTTCGGGGTCATATTCATATAAGAAGTATCCCACTATTGCCCTTCCTGCTAGTGCTATGCCCCCTTTGTGTATTATTACTTTCTAGGCCCAGTAGAAGGATAACTAGAGGGTCCCATATACTAGTTCTAGTTGTCCACCTTGTACCAGTGCTCGACCCCCCGAAAAATTCACTCGACTTTACACAAAAGCACGTGATAGGGAAAGCCTGTGTATTTGAAGGCAGTTCAATCAAGTTCTTTTGCGCATAGAACTTCTTTTCCATACTATTCTTAGCATATTCCGAATAGGTTTGTAACCGTCTACTTCAAGTGAGTCAAAGCAGACATTGAAAGAAAGGGCAAAAGAGGAAGAACATAGTTTTCGTATGGATTTTATATACCCTCGTGCTAATAACGTGCTAACGATTCCTTCAGTTAAGGATTATCAGTAGAAAGATTAACTATACCTTGTAGACCGTGGATAGTGGGGATACTAGTCCTAAGATGTCTATCGTGTTGAAGGCGTGGACATGTTGGAGTAGGGCTTTTCTAGAGGCTAAGGCAGATAAGAGGGCTTGGAACAGTACTTCCAATATAGAGTCCTCTTACCCTGTCTAAGAGTTATAAAAGTTCTAATTATCATACCAGTTCTCACGTTGTTAATAAGTATCATAGCAGTCAAAAGAGGGCTTAATAGATAGAGTGTCTAAGTCTGGAGTAACGGTAATACCCTCTAGGGCTATTCTTGCTATAAGGTTCCATAGGAAGATACCATTGTAGGTTTCCCCATCCTTGCCCTACTCTAACCTGATATCACTTTCTAGCATGGGTAAGTTCGCATACTCATAACTTGGTGACAAACTCCTTTTCTTAAGGCATGTGGGTAAGTCGTAAACAGCCCTTTAGAATATGCTTTAATCCTATTTCTCTACGGGCCAGTTCGCTCCATCAAGCAAGAAAGAACGAGGCATGAATCGAGGCCTTCCCGGCTGGCCTATCTTGTCTTTCGCGGAATCACCGGTGACTGCTGACGCCGCGGCAGGATCGCAACGAGCTGGCGCTCCATAAACTAATTCCTTAGCAAATGCATACGTACTATACTCCCAGCAATCAGCATATTGGCCCGGGCCGATGCTTCTATTCTAACAAGCAATCTCGCATCCATAGAGGTGGTCTTCTTTAAGCACGTAGTCTTATCCCCAGTAAAAGAATCCGTCAATCGAGCCGAAACTCGACCTATGAGTGTCAAGGGTCGATGTAATTGAGCTGGTGGTAACCAAGCACGCCCCTTTTGAGTACTAAACGGGGGATGGAACGAAGAAGTGAGACTGACCAAGGAAACAAAGACAGACCAACAACGCCTGCAAGATCAAGCACCTAAGACTTGAGCCCTCCTTCCCCGAGCCTAATCGAACGAGCTGAGAGCCGAGCCTAACCGAAGCGCGAGCCTGTTCAATAGCCTACTAAATCTAGCCCTGTGCCTAGTCAACTGAGGATTTATACATCTAGCTATATCTCGCATCCGATTCTCAACTGCTTTCTCCATTTGAAGTATGAACCCTGACTGTATTAAATCACCGGACATTGAATATATCAATAGGGTAGGTCTATTTCAGTACAGGTATCAGTCCAGTCTCAGTCAGTAATGGATGGGATAGTCCAGTAATGAATGAAAGGTTTGGAAAGCAGGAGCGGCTTCCAACCGGATTAAGGAAGAGGCTAGAAGAAGGGATGGAGTTACGCAAGGAAAGACATAGTAGTTTACGAGGTTCGTTCAGAAGCAAGAGATAAAGCCAGTCAGAGTCAGTCTCTAGCTGCTTAATTAGATTTTCAATGGGATGGATAGGGTTACAGAAGTATTACCCATACCCTCATGAAACAACTATAGCCTCTTCAGAAGTAGTAGAAGAAGGAGCGTAGCCACTCGACCAGCCCTTGAACCTAGCCCTCGGAGCGATGTAATTGAGAGAAACTGCTTGAGTTAGCAAGGTTACGGTGAGCTAACCAACCTATAAATAGATAGTCAGCTTCGGTTATTGAGTCAGGACGTGGTTGACTTAGTTGGGCCACCCCCAGCAAACAGTATCAGTCTTCCGAGCTTGAAAAGTGACTTAATCTATGTGAGTCTTCCTTTAGTTCCGATAACTTACATCTTATTGAACTGGTTGCTCTTGTGGGGAATCAACCTTCAACCACTGGTTATTGAATGAAGGATGTAACCGACCAACTCCGATGATCCGATGGTAGCTGCCGAGAGAGAACAGGACTTCTTACCCGAAGGTCACATATAGGAGTCTTATTCAGTTTCAGAGGCTACCTCTGTTTTATATGATATCGCAGATGAGATGGGAGAGGCTTACTGAATAAATATTGGTTTAGATAACACAGAAGAGCTGCTAACATCAGACTAGTCCTAGTCCGGGAAGCTCACTTTTCTCTCTTCCCCCCCAGGGTAAGGGAGAATTTTCAGTGTGAGCAGCTATAAGAATGAATACCCGATTTCCGGGTAATCCGATATGTCCGATGAGCTCCCCGAAGGGACAATCTGGTATAGGGGGACCAGACGTGGAATGGTTGGCAGCTTCTTTGATTCTCTCGTCTGAAATGAAAAGACTGTGACTATCACGGTCAGGGAACAAAGGGTCTTACCAACCCCTCCGCAAAATAACCCAGGCGGAGCCAGTTAACATGATAACTGCTGAAGAGGGCAAGGAAGATTGGCGACCTAGGCTCTGTCCACCAAACCAATATCCTATATCTCTGTTGGGGACCTAGGCTTGTGGCACCCCCTATCTCTTAAAGGCTGTTCAAAATAAATATCTCTTTTTTTTCTCTCAGGCACAGTTGCTTTCCTTGATTCGGGCACAGTGTCTTCGACAAATCGTTGTCTCAGTCTCTGGTCCTGTGGTTTAGTCACCTTAGTCCAGTGTATCAGAAAGCACATCTGTCTTTCCGAGACATAAAGAGTTAGACTCCGCCTTGATATATGAGTAAGGTCAAAGCATAAAAACCAAAGCGAATCTCGTTCAACCGCAACGGAACGTTGTGCGGTAGCTCGGCCTTCTTTAAAGCCTTGTGACTCCCATCCCATCAAGTCAGAAACCAAACACTGAAACTAGCCTAGCCCCGGTTAGGCGGAGATCAAGGGATGCGCGGAGCTCAATCCTTTTTTTTTGTTCGGGAATTAAACCTTATCTGTGAGTCAAGAAAGATTTCCATCGCTGGCGAACTTGGAGCAGAAAGCTAAATTCAAAGAGAGGGAAAACCCCTCGAAGGAGTGAGACTATACCCTTATGAAAGACCAGTTTAGAGGGAAGCACCCGCCCCTTTCTTCAACATAGGGGACATTGAACCCTATCTACTTTCCCATTACTTCTTACCAGGAAAAGGCATACCAAAGATTTTTGGAAAGACACATTGAAATGGAAGTTCGAGGAGTAGGCGCCTGATCAAACGCCTTACTTACGTGATAGGGGCTTCGAGGTCCAGAGCTTTAGGAATAATAAGAACCTGTGCTTACCAGAATAGTTTGTCAATCAACCACTTGCACTTTTTTACTTCCTTAACTTACTTCACTTACCGCTACTCGCCCAAGCGCCTAGAACAAGACATTCTCGTTGTGTCGCATCCTAACTTCCTTCACTTTAACTATCTGAACTTATCTAAACAGGCTATCGCCGCTAATAGAAAAAGTACTTGCTTGACCCGTCTTACCATTCTATAAAATGAAAGGGCTACGAAATACCTTTCTACAACTTACTAATGAACGAACCTTGGGACTCGCTAGCGCCTGTTAAGGCTAGTCATCATTAGCTCTTTCTTTGTCTTTCTAGCCGCTTTCCTTGCTTCGCCATACCGGCGAATGGACTTACTGACTAAGTAACTTAAGGTTTGGAACCCTTGCTAGCTGCTTTTGTGGAAAGAGAAATCTCCCTTACGTAAGTTAACTTTGTATAAATAAATATGTAGATTGGGACTACATTTGAAAGAAAAAAGGTTAGACAAACCTCTTTTTAGAGTCCTCATAAATGTCTTATCGAATCTATTATCCAAATATCAAAGGTATTATAAAGATTAGAAAGACTATCTAGCTTTCCGCTTTCAGACCAGACTCCTGGCACACACCGTACTTCTAGCTCAATCCCTTGCTTCGAACTGACAACAGAGGGCAAGCTAGAGGAGATAAGACTTCCCTGACTTAGTAAAGGAGAATACCCCGGCTTTACCTCCGCTTCCCTTAGGGTGTAGAGCCGGAATATGGCGTTCGGAAGAGTCTGGAACTTTAAGAAAGATTATTTAAGACATGTGCGCACGTGAAGGGTTATTCGATATCAAGGCTAACCGATTGTTTCAGTTGTTTAGTTAAGGACACATGTCTAGTTCCTATTGGGGATAGTTTCACGAATATGATGTTTGTTTTTAACTTGACACGTGGCAACATTTTATTGGCCAGAGATGATTATAAATAGTATCTGTTGGTGAAAAAGAGCAGTAAGAGGAAGAAGAAGGGAGATCGTGAAGTTAGCAAGTTTCCAGTTTGAGTTTCTTTCCCTGAAGAGCGTGAGTAGAAGAGGTACAGCTAGAACTTCGACTGCGAGGAACCAAGTTCATCCGATCGCACAAGAACTGAAACAGTTCTTCTTTCCTTTCCGGAGACTGAGCTTGTTGCGGCAAGTCATGCTTAGCTACAAGTGTGGAATCCCTCAGAACCCGATTTGATGATGATGTATTCAAATAGTTACCCATCCAATCTGGAATTTGATAGTGAAGATAAGATGAATGGAATCGCTTTCGAGCACCCTTTCTTTGTTGTCCTTGGGTGTATGCGTGTGTGCGAAATTCGTCTTCTTCTTTCCTTTTTTCCACTATAGCAATAGATATACCAAAAGAGCATATATACTATACAGAATCCTCTTCTGGGCATCCTAACTGAACTTATACTTAACTTAACTCTTACTCCTGCCTGTGTCCCTTGCTCTAATCTGACCACTCACTTGTCCGGCGGGACTGGAACAGACAGAGAGAGAGAACGCGCTTTCTTCTTTTTGACTTACGTTACATGTCGATCGACTAACTATGTAAATAGTTGGGGCGGAAAGAGCCCCTGAATAACCCATTTGACTTATTCAATCGATAAATGATCTTACCACGGAGCGGTAGGTAATATAAGACAAATGGTTGAATGCCCAAAGAGAAGCCTTAGACGAGTGCTTTTGGAGACAGAGAAGACTTTGGTAATTGGCTTTCCCGAATAAGGGACCCAGATGGTGAGGGGACTCCGGCTTCTCGGACTGTGACTCCTACATCTGTTTTCAAATCCAGTTCTTTCCCTCAGGGAATGGGAATACCTTGAAAAAAGATAAACTAAACACACCTTTCCAGACTTAATTCTTTCCAGATTGACATACTATTTATCTATCAGCGGTGCCACAGCTTCTAGCTCGAGTGGCTCTTCGCGGCTTGCAAAGCGTGCTTGAATTGGCTCCTTGAAGAGTTTGATCAGCGAGAATTCAACCAGCGAAGGATCCAAGTCTCAAAGCGAAGGCAGCACGGGTCTTGACTCCGAATCCATGAAAGGGACTAAAAAAGATTTCATTCTTTTCTTACCTGACAGTTCTAAAAAACCCATTTTCGTTAGTATGTAAAACCTTCTCGACTCTTTGATGGCGAAAGGCCCTGTGATAGCCAGGATGAATGCTGAGTCTACTTAGAATACATCATAAAGGCCATAGATAGAAGAGAAAAGGCTGTTAGGGTAATAAAACAAACCTGCAATCGAATCCCCAGCGACTGTTCTCGCTGTTGTCGGAATAAGCGCTTTAGGAGTAGCACTAGCATTAGCAGGAGCAGGAAGAGTAAGTAGCACGTAGCACTATGACTTTCATTTTGGAAGAATGGGTTGTTTGCAGGACAAATAGCTTATATAAGATCGGATGCAGACGCTTTTGGGACATGAAACGGCCATTTCGCCTAGCTAGTACAATCTTGATGCCGAGACTAGATTCTAAACTAGGGTTTGGAACTGGTAGTGTCAAAGAGGCGATTCTCAACGCATCTGAGAAGGCAAGTAAAAGACTTGTTTACCTGGAGAATATAGGTTCGAATCCTGTCCCCGCCAGTCAAACCGATGTCGTTCTCTAGCATACTAGCTAGAGGGATCTATATGTACTGGTCATACCAGGGTACTTATGGTCCAGGGTAGTGACACCTCTCAGAAAAAAAGAGAAGGAAAAACCAAAGGTTGACAGATAAATAAGTTAATACATAATGTCTCGACACATTAATTGGATTACCCAGTCATTGACTGATTCACCGAATCAAAAGCAAAAGGAACTTATCCGATTTTGGAACAATTTTTACTCTAAATTAGAGGTAGAGGAAAAGAGTAAAAGAAAATCTGATCAGTATCAGGACAAAGTATTCACTATTTTGAATAATAATAAAAATGTACCATTAGATACAGATCTATTACGTGATATCCAAATGGAAATTGAGAACCTAACTATGAGTTTCGATGAGAAATCTATGGTAGATGCCGCTCCCGACATAATAAAAATCTTAATCCGGAAGGATGAGCTAAGTGCAAAGGATTATCTCAGGGGTAAGGAACTAACAAAGGATGATAATGAATTGCTTTCTAAGTTCGGTCAATATACGATTGAGGCATTAATAGTTTTTGTATTATGTATAGTTTTTTCCCCACTTGAACATAGCTCACATATTCGTGTTGCTACTTTGATTGAACAACTCGACTTAACTGTCCGACTACAAGCATTATCATTTAAATCCTGCAGTTCTAAAAAAGAACCTTCTATGGATGATGTTGATGAAGTGAAGCCGTCTGGCAAGGAGAGTAAAAAATCGAAATTGGAGATGGGGTATCCCTTCGGTTCCGGCTTAGTTCAATTCATGGAGGAAAGGGAGTTGATCACTTTCAGTACTGATAACTTCGAAACTGTTCGAGTGAAGAATAAGGAAGGAGCTTATTTTCTTCCAAAAACTCTCTACGCATCCTGCAACTTTAATATCTCATTACTACCGATCAAGCTCAACCTGCCTATGATATGCCCACCTTTAGATTGGAGGAGTGCCTCCCCGGGGGGTATAAACCCTATAAACATTGATGATCTATCAGGGGGTTACTTAAGTGGGCTACTATCAATATATGATAGTTACCGCCTGTTAAGTTCCGGTAACATATATCATTTTTCTATTGATTTTGAATGGGGTAATTACAAAGATCTGTTAAATGTAATGAACAAGCTCCAGTCTCAAACGTTTAAAATCAACAGTGATTGGTTGAAATATATTCAAGAAAAGGAGGATTTCTTAGTTAGACAGGGTTATCTCATGCCAAGTTTTCTTGCCTCTACGAATATGAAAGATGTATCCATCTCTCTTAGAGAGTCTTACATGAAGGATGTGGTTATTAAGAAATTATGTAGCTTTAGCTCATTGTTAGATACTTTATCTAAGAATATACAGCATTCTCGTTATCAGCAATTGATTATCAATCTGGCAATAGCCTACGATGGTTATCATTTTTATTTGCCGGCCTTTCTCGACATCCGAGGTCGAATCTCCCGAAATGGGATCTTGCACGAGCGTGATCTAGCAAGAAGCCTGCTCCTCTTTGTGGATAGTAAATCAGTGGATAGTCAATCAATGGACTATAATAATAATAAATTGAAAATTGACATATTTTATGCCGCAACAGCCTTCCATTACAAGTCTTTCAACTCTCAAAAGGAGGCAAATGCGTGGTGTAGAACCTACTTATCGAAGATGGATGAGACTCCTCCTGTTGAGGACGCTCTTAAGGCTAAACGCCCTTTTCAGTTCATTGCCAATATTTTTTGCATTATAAAACAGAATTTTAACGTTGTTATAAACACCCCTATTACCCAATATGCCTCGGCGAGTGAATATCAGATCATGAGTTACTTTTTGTTGGATGAAACCCTTGCTAAGAGAACGAATCTCATTCCATCTTCGGATGGTCAAATCCAAGATATTTATTCTTACTTCCTCGAAGAGCTCAAGGTGTTCATGAAAAAAGAACTTGAGCCTAATCTAGCAACAGTAGTAAGCAACCACCTCAATCGTAAGCTAGTCAAAGGTATCTATATGCCACTTATGTATGGGAAAACTTTAAAGAGCACGGCCGATGATCTACGAGCCCAACTCTCTAACATCATCACTCCTAAGGAAAGCTTCCGTGTTGCCAAGGTCTGCTTAGATTTCTGGTACATGATACTTCCGGGTATGGATTGCCTTTTAAAGTTGATCCGCAGTATAGGGTGGTTAGCGTCATTTTGTAATCGCCCAGTTTTCTACAAAGTAGATTTCTTTACCACGGTACAGGATTATATGAAGATGATGCCAGTCAATATATCTCTTTATGATAGACATCATAATAAGAAGAGTAAGAGGCGTAAGGTTACTTTCAAAATACCTTCTAAAAGAGAGAGAGAGAGAGATACTAGGAAGACAGAAACCTCTACCTTCGTCAACTTCATTCATCAGATGGATGCCCAAATTGCTATGAGTGTTGTTAAACGCACTATTTTAGAAAATTTGAGTATTTACACAGTACACGACAACTTTATTACTACTGCAAGATATAGCAGTAAATTACCTAATATATATAGCGAGGTCATTTGTGACCTGGGCCCTCCACTTTCAATGATCAACAAATTCATCTTTATGAATATTCTCAAGCCTATTCTAGAGGTAAAGGGGGAGAACCCGTTATATGTTAATATACAGGATGATTTCGCCCTTGATTTCTTTTCCAAACAGATAATCGACCTAAAGTGGCTAAAACACTTATTAGATAATTCTTTACCAAAAGAGAAGAAGAATAGCAAGAAAACTTGGGATAAAATGATCTCGGACATACAGACCAATTACTATAACTATATTCATTTTGTATGCGGGTATAACAGCCCTAGTTGGGATGCTCATAAGCGTAAGTGGTCTATATTCCAGAAAAAGGTTCTATCTTCTTGTAAATCTAAATCTAATTACAGCGTACACCATTAACAATGAAGCATAAGATGGCATACACCACAGACAGGGCAGCTATTGAACAGTTATTGAATCGCTTCTATCAACAGATTGAACGTCGTTTGATGCTATCCTCTTCTTATATCGAGCTCAATTTCATCGATCCTCTTCTACTCTATAACTCGAGATCGCCCTCCCTACTCCCCTATCCCTCTAAGTCTTAAATTCCTTCTTTCCCCGCTAATGAACTATTTTCTTCTTCCTTTCAGTCTCAATTTCATCGAACCTTTCACCGTTAAGAGATATGTAATTGAGATATAGTCAAAAGCGATGTTGGTCGATCGGTGAATTCTCATCCCTAAGGTTGAGCTTAATTACCTGCTTGAAAGCACCTTGAAAGCTCCTTGAAGGTCATCGGGTCAAGGTAGGAGTGAATACGTCGGCCGGCTAGCAGTAGCTCTTCTTCCCGGGGTGGATGAGAACTGACCATTCTTATCTTATATTCAATTACATTGACCCTCACTTACCTGGCTCTCAGTTACATCTCACCTCTCCCTAAGGTCAAGGTCGAGTTCAATTTCATCGAGCCTTGCTACATCAGCTGCTGCTGCAGACGAAGAGGAAGAATGGCTAACTTCCCTTAGAGATTGATAGAGGAGTTCTTTCGAAGGCACATCCTCTCCCGTTGGTCGACTTAACT
Organism: Reutealis trisperma; assembly: GCA_947687605.1. NCBI lineage: Eukaryota > Viridiplantae > Streptophyta > Magnoliopsida > Malpighiales > Euphorbiaceae > Reutealis > Reutealis trisperma. The sequence continues at coordinate 16,206 of CANTUT010000481.1, forward strand.
ATGTCAACCCTCTCCCTACGGTCGAGTTCATTCTTAAACCTAAGCTCGGGATTGAAGATCAGTTGAAAGACAATGCTACCATTAGTGATGAAGGGACTATTAATGTAGTGATGAGGGTACTATTAATGGCATTAGTTACGAGGAAGGGTAAGCCTCAAGCTTCAAGTACGGACACATCCTCAAGGTAAGATAGAGCTTCAAGCAGGGATTGAAAGAAGGACTTCCTTCCCATTGCTTTCGATAGCTAGATATGCTTTACCGGGCCCTCCGGCTCGTAGTAGGAAAGAGTCAATATCCATATCCCTCACTGCGCTCGGTCAGCTCAGTGGGTATACAGTCCACTCCTTCTGTCCACGGTATACCTTATACAGTCCAATAGCCCCTTAGTCCCGTAGTCCCGGTCGGTATCGTCGTCCAATCCCTGCTTCGTTCCAGTCTCAGGCTATAGTCTCCTCTTTCCTTAACCCAGAAAAAAAGTCATTAATATAAGTCATCTTTTTCATCCTCCTTTCGCTTTTTCTTCTTAGGAGAAGGCTTCTTCTTAGCATAAGGAGCTTTCTTAGGTTTCTTAGGTTTTCTCTCCTTCTTGTTATTAGTTTCATTTTGAGCTTTCTTCTTCTTCTTACCTTTGTGTGGCTGTTTGGAAGTTTCTTTCTTAGGGTCATCAGCATTCTGTGTAGAGTGCGATTTCTTATTATCACTTTCTTTAGAAGTCTCACTTTCTTTAGAAGTCAAACTAGCAAGTTTAGACTCTAAATGAGAAATCACTCTCTCTCTTTGAGCTAAATTCTCTCTATATTTTTCATTTAGTTTCTGAAGACACTTCACTTCATATTCAAATATCTTTCTTTCTTGACCAGCAAAGTCTGTAACATCAAATGGTGCTGTGTCCACCCAAAGATTATTATTATTATCCAATAAAGGTAGCCTTTTGTTACTAGCTCTGATTCCAAGGCTCACTTGTGTTTCTTTTCTGATGATATCCAGTCTTTCCCAATCAATTCTGAAGTTAAATACAACAGGTGTTATCATTATTCTTGACAAATCAGCGTATTTTAACTCAAACCATTCTTCATTGACCAATGACTTGGCAGGACCCTTGTGTTTAAGTTTTAGGATTTAAAAACCTTCAGGTGTCTGAAGACAATAACACTTTGGTGCTAAGAAGATGCCTTTCGTTACAATGTGTTCTAATTTATACTTACCCAATTCTGTAGATGAAATTACATCCTCAGGAAGAGGATTGCCAAGAACAACTGAGTCCGTATCCGTGTAGTAACAGTCAGGTCTGGAAATGTATGGATACATATGAATACGAGCACAAGCAGTGATCGCTGCTGCCAATTGAACGGCTGATATCCTTGGTGGACTCCAGTCATGGGGGGGGTCCTGTTCGGCATTGAACCAGTATGAAACAATATAGTAATCCTCGCTAAGCTTGTCCGCATAAATGAAATCAGTTGTCTTTGTCAAATTGTTATATCGATTAAGATCGCAGACCTCAGTGAATGTGCATTTTGGGTTAATACCAAATCTACCGTAGAGTGAGTTCATAAGGATCTTGTACACATAGGACAGGGCATCATTACCAGTTTTCTTAGCTTCTTGTCTTTTCCCGAATATGGTGGAAACAAATCTTCCGAAAGGGCTGCTATTCTTGTTTTCAAACAAGTAGCCTGAGAGAGGCATGATCCGGTAGCCTATGTCGCGCGCATACTTTAATTCTTCACTGTAATAAACGCCTACAAATTTTCCTGTTGGGAAGAGTAGTGTTTTTTTCTTACCATCCCTATATGGTAAAAATGGTCGTTTTATATTAGGAGGACACTCAACATAAGCTTCAATAAAACCAAACAAGTTGTCTAAGTCCTGACCTTGTAAATTACCATGCCAGACGGGCTTACCCCCTGGCATAGGATATGTTTTCATAATAAATGGATACAATGAGTTTACATCATAGTAATATAGGTTTTCACCCTTTGGTATATAAGTATCAGCATGGCCACCATAGTAACCACTACGAATGAAAGAGTCTTCGTTCCGATTTGGGATATGGATAGGCCAGTTTTTTTGATCGTAATAATTCGTACGAAAAATTGTGAGAGCTAGCGAGGACACGGTTAATTTTGTCACGATATCCACTTGGTACTGAGTCCAATATATATCTTGAGCTTTTTGCATAACACCACCTAATAGAAGGATATCCTGTTTCATATAATTCAACAATTCATCCTGGAGAGGAAACAGATTCGACTCTTGCACTTCGTCATGTTTTATAGATCCTTTTTTTCCTAATTGTGGACAGAGATTTTTTGCTAAGTTAGTAAGACTACTTGGGAGCAATGTGATGGAATCCCTTAGACGGAATAGCAGCTTCTTTCCACGATAGATAGCTATCTCATATAGCCTATTGTTCCTCATAAGAGGAATGAACTTGTACTTTACACCATGATTTGCTAAATATTTCAATAATATAATACCATCGAATCGTGAGAAGTTGTGGAAGTAGACCGTTTTAATAGATGGATCTGTTCTAACAACTGCTGCTAAACGTTCTATAAAGTCGTACAACATCTTCTTGCTCCTTACTTCAAATGTGTCGAATACCATAACCGGATAATCTTCACTGAAATATGTTTCAATACCATTGACAGTCTCTGAAGACAGATCATCACCTGGTCTAACAACTAAAAACCCCACTGCGTAAGGTACATGAACATCATTTATTAGAACAGTCTCTGTATCGGCAACAATGAAAGGCTGCCTTGGTCTTTTACTCGGGTTGAGTGCTGTGAGATACTCTTGATAACAACGCTTACTATGTCTGATCTTTCTCGCTTCTTTAGGTTCTTCAACCACCTCCTTACTGTTCATAGCTTTCCCAGATCTTGCTAGCAATCTCCTCAGATGAGGGTTTAGGCATCGCACTATCCTTCATATCTAAAAGATAGATTCGAATATAAAGACCAGTAATCTCCTCATCATCGTATTCCTCAGCTTTCACCCTCACTTGTTCTTCAACCAAAGCATAGACTGGCTGATCTATCCCATTCTCTCTAAATGTGATTGCAGGACCTATTGTAAAGGAAAAAACTTCGGATGTAGTTTTTTTTCTCATTACATAACTAATAGTAAACTTACCATAAGAAGACTCTGTTGTGTAAGCGTACTGGAATAGTAAATCCATTACAGCACATACTATCAGATCACAGTCATTACATCTAATAGGTGGCGAAAATGCTTCTCCAGCAACTATCAATCCTGAATAGGGAACCCGGCATTTTTCATTCTTGATTAAATGCTGCAAGCTAGCCCATGTTAAATCAAAATTCATTTTATCCATTTGATCATCCATGGTTGTTGTATTTCTATTCATATTCATTCTTAAAGGTGTAAACTGTAATTGTACGGTAAATTATACCAAATTGATAATAAATTTGTGTATTCCTCCCATTCTCTAAGATAGTTACAATTGTGCCCCGTTTTATTAGGATCAAAATTGCATATCGTATTGATATACTTGTTGTATGCTTCGAGTATTTTATTAGTCTTATCTTCCCAAAGCTTCTTTTTCTTTTTATTTAAATTGATAGGGAGACATCTATTTAAGTATTCTTCAAGATTACTATATGGTATAGGTTGATGACCGGCATGTAGCGTTATATTGCCATCCTTCAGATTTCGAATAATAAAGTAATTAATATAAGTTAAAGGATCAAACCCTTCAGTAAATATCTTAATATACAAATTTTATATTGTCATAGCGTGAGCAGCATTAGTAATGAAATTATCGTGTACCGTATATACGGGAGCTCCTTTCCTTTTCATTTCATAGATCATAAACATGGCTATATTAGCATCTTTCTGATGAATGAAATTTGCAAAAATAGCTGCAGAAGTCTTTTTGCGATCCCGATCTGGTGTGGGAACTCGTAGAGTTACTTGACGCCGTTTCTTGTGGGTACGATCATATACCCATATAATGACAGGCTTCGATTTCATATAGTCCTGTACTGTTGTAAACATAGGAATACTGTAGTATACAGGTTTTTCCCTGGCGGCAGATAACCAACCTACATCGCGGATCAAATTCATTAGATTGATCAGTTTTTCGAATCTTTTATGAAAGAAAATAAGGATCATGTATGCTAAATACTTGCATTCTTTTTTCTTTATCAATGTTGAATAATGTATATATATATCTTCTGACATACTGTGTAATGTCTTTCCATAGACCAAAGGCATGAAGAGAGATTTGATTAACTTTCGATTAAGACGAGGACATACTATGTCCACCAGTTCGGGATGTTCTAACTCCAATTCTTTTTTGAAGTAATCCTTAAGTTCTTTTAGAAAGAAGTTGTAAACATCTTGAATATGTATTTTCACATTATTCTGCTCATCAACTTCGGGACAGGGTATAAGATTTGTATTCCTAGCTAATTCTTTATCTAACAAAAAGTAACTAATGATCTGATAAGCACTTGCTGATGCATCTTGTGTGATAGGAATCTGCAAAGGTGATATACTACTGTGTTTATCTTTCGATAAAACTTTGCTTATGAACTGATAGGGATCTCTTGCATTTACAGCAAACTTAATGAGTCTTTCATCCGAATTGAATTTTACCTCCTGGTCCTGAAACCATTGATGACCTTCTTCATAAGAAGAAAACTTCTTAAAATGAAAAGCGGCTGCTGTGGCTAATATCCTAAATAAATCATAGTTGTCAGCGTCAGAAGAACTATCTGATTGATAAAAGGCTTTTTCCTTCTCTTCTACATTAGAAAAAACAATCAAACTTCGTGCCAAATCACGCTCGTGGAAATGTAATACCCCAGAGCGGTAGATCCTACCACGGAAGTCAAGGAAGGCTGGTAGATAAAATGTATACCCTGCGTAGGCTGATGCTATTTCGAATATAAAATTCTCATAACGAGCACGTTGGATACGCAACATGAACTCATTTAGCAAATCTTGATATTTTACGACGTTTGCCATAGATTTATCATCTATGTAAGTCTTTCTTAATAGATTGGTAGCATTGGCAATATTCATTGAAGCAAGAAACCTAGGCATAAGTAGGCCTGATGTCACTAATTCATCATAATTTTTATTAAGGAAATTTAATACATCTATGTTTATTTCAAATGCTTCAGCCTGTAAGCTGTTCATGGTATCACACAAAAATTTTTAATTATCTTCTAAGACTATATGAAAATGATCCAAGTCACGGCTTGATAAAAGGTTATAGCGATGAATATAATAAAAATCACCAATAGGCTGGCTTAAATCCCTGCTTATAAATAGAAACTAGATTGGCTTCTTAAAGTAGTAGCATTCGATAGGATTTCTGCCTCGAGACGTAGAGCTATTAGTTCAGGAAAGAAGATCTTGGCCAGCAGTAGTAGAGCAAGCTTCTGCCCTTGTCCCCTTTCGGGTGGGATCCTTCGCTACTGGTCGACCGCTTCTTCGGGCGACGAGGAGGTCCATCCATTATATCTGCTGGTCTGCTCGGAGCGTAACCATACTTGGAGGTTTCATACCCAGACGGGAATGAGAAGGTCGGAGTTAAGCATACGCTATCAGGAAAGCCCTAAGGTCTATCCCCGAATCGATACTTTAGAACATGGATGAGGGAGAAGAGAGCAGTGTACGTGGATCATTCTAGAATCGAAGAGGGAGACTTTTGTGAGGCAATCTTCATTTTCGATTTTCGTGACTAAGGAATGGGTAATGGAACGATACAGATGACTTTCTTCCAACATATACGCGGTTGGGCAACCTTCCATTGCTGCGGCTGGCCATTCCCTGTTAGCTGTTTCAGCAACCATCTTTTGATTCCAAAACCAAACACTGACTATCCCCTCCCTCCGGGAGATAGAAAGGACCCACTCAATCCATACTTTCTTTGTTTGAGAATGATGTTGGGAGAAAGAAAGGCGACTCTTGTGATCCTTCGACATTATTGAAGGGAGGGGGCTCGACCTGAAGCCTTGAAATAGAGTCCCATCCGCCTCCCCGGCTCCACGCGCCCTTACTAGTAAAGGCTCCCATTGGGAGAAGAAATTGATGAGTGAGCGATCCGGCCTCTAGCCCTTCAATGATGGATTTGTCTTAAAACTCCGACCTCGGTAGAAAACGAACAGCTAAGTCCTATCATTCATTTCCGTAATAACAACTTGATGTGAGGAAGTGCCATCATTCTCCTCTCTCAGGGTCGAAAAGCGCCCGGCGGCGTGAAGTTGATGAGCAGGGATGGTGTCTTTTTTCTAGTTGGCCAAGCGGCCATCCCCCGTCTTCCATAGCCAAGGATTAGTCATTTAAGGATCAGTTGATGCGCTGGGATGAAAGACAGTTCTTCGGTGCTGCTCCAGGACGAACAGTAAAGGCACATGAAGGTATTGGCTTTTACTATCGATCGGATGGAGAGAACCGCGGCGCTTTACCTTAAGAATATCTAAAGGCGAAGATTTTTTTTCGACTAGCAAGTTTACGTACGGAGGTCCTAAGTTTATCATTGCTCGGTGAAGTCTGATTTGAGCCCTGGTCAAACTGATCCTTCCGGCAGAGGATGGTCTCATATTAGCAATGTTTTGATCGCGCCTATCTGTCGTTGCCAATGAGCCGATCACCAAGAGAAAGTCTCTCTCTTAAGGTGAAGCGCGTTTCAGCCAGCTAAAGGAAGGTCGCGTTAGCGCCCCTGAAATCAAACTCAAGGCAATGAAATTGACAACCTTACTAATAGAAAGGGGAAAGATGCGCTCAATCCCTTCTCCAACTTAGGAGTAGGGGCTCTAGAGCTTTTTCCGCAGGCTGCTATGCTAGTTGTAGCGCGGTAGCGCTTTACTAATATAATAAAAAGTCAAGGGGACTCTATCATAATCTTACGAATCTACAACTCTCTTTACTGAACCGAGCGAGACTCTATCCAGATCTAAAAAATTCGACAAAGAGCCTTCTTCTAACTAGGAGAGTCAGCAAGCTACCGGAAGCGAAGCTTCTGGCTCCCCCTTTGAATTTCCAATTCCTCCTTTTCGTTCTACTTAGGTAGAGCAATCCGAACTCTCGACAGAATATAAAAGAGGTTTTTATTCCAAGCATGAACTTGCCTCAACGAACTCATGTGGACACTCCTAAGCCCGAGGACGATCTCTCAAATACACATTAAGATGTTGATCCGTTTTTCTTTTCTTTGCTGATTCCTCTCAATGAAATTTGCCATGTTGCACTAAGTTACTTACGGATGTATGCATGCAGTCCGGGAACACTTTGGGGTGAACACCCATCCAAACAAGTAGGGTCAATAGTTCAGCATTTAGGCCGTAACATTTAGCAACAAAAAAATCTTTAACCCAACAAGTGCTCTCCGAACCAAGCTAGATAGTCTCCTATCACTAGGCTCACCAACCAACCTGGACTTTTATTCTTATTATTCCTACCGGATATCAAAAACCATAAGGATTGTTTCCAGCCATGAGTTCCCAGATGACATAAGCGCTCTTGAGTGGGCTGGACCATTCCATCAAATCTTTGAGAAGGGGCCCAATCTCGTATTTGATGGTCGGCGCGGCGATAGACTTCGCTTCTACGACTGCCTCCCCAGCCGTTGCAAACACTGAGCGAGAACGGTAAGGGGCGCACAAAGAATGTCGTTGCGCGGGGATGCGATTCGCCAAGCTGGGGCAAACAAAGCCGTCCGGCCCTACCGGATTAGGCTTTCGAAGAAAGGCCTTCGAAAGGTTTAAGAATGAACTCGAGTGAGAACGTTTAGGAACGAACTCGAGTGAGAACGAGAGGAGTGGGAGTGGGAGTGGGAGTGGGAAGGTAGTAAGCTATTAAGAGTCTGTTCAAGGGGGGAGCCCTCTTATCGGAAAGATCTCCGTGCGTGGCGTGATAAGGAATCCTAGAAAAGATCGATTGAGACTCCCTCCCCGGTCCCACGAAGATCTCTACATACTTGTCTGTTCAGCCCAGGACAACTGAGATCTTCTGGTCTGCGTGCGTGGGAGCAGCTCAAACAAAGAAGAGTCTGGTCTGGTCTGAATTCAGGCCCGGCCCGCCCGCCTGCAGCTAGGTTCGGGAATGGCGCCAGGCGAGGGCGCCGCTATACCCCTTAATGAATCGAATGGTCCTTCGACCTTCATTCGGCCGGCATAGATCTCATGAGACCCGCCCACTATTACTACGAAAAAAGCCCTGCCCTTTTCCTTCGCTACTAGGGAGAGTAAGCAACCTCTATTAGCGCCGGACCGAATTGATCGTGTCATGTGCAACGTCCATCAATGATGGTTCATTAATGTCCATTGATTTAGACTCCTTCCCCCTTCCCAACTACGAATAAGATCGAGAGGAGCCCGAAAGAAAGCCCCCAAACCAAGAACGGAAACGGAAGCCTTTCTATTCACTCCCCATTCTCTCTTAAATAAAGCTCGCCCTCGAGCCCTGGGCAGGTCGGCCGGGTCTTTCCTTTCCCTGTTGTTCTGTTTCCGCTACGAGAAAGACACACGGAAGAGGTATGCCCAGCGCGCGGAGGATCCGTTGAGAGTTTCTGTTGTCTCGGTAGGGAACTGTACGATCTTTTCCCCTATTGTATTGAATCAATAAAAAAAGAGGTCAGTGCTACGGCCCCCTATTGTTTGATCCAATATTGACCGGGGACGAGCCCCGACTTCCATAGGTCCTTGGTTTGACCTCCCGTAGTGGTCCTTGCTTTTAGTGGAGCGGGGCCAATTTCTCGTACTTGCTCAGTGTGCCCCCCTTTCGTCGAGTGCCCCGCCCGGTTCACTGGGCTGTTGGCCTACCAAGCACTTGCCCGCTGCTCTTGCCGCCCGCTTGACGGGCGGAGCGCTCGTTATCCTTACTGTTCTCTCTGCTGGGGGCCCCTATTGCTCTAGCCATAAGCTATGGCAGCTCGCAACCACAGGGGGCCGCCCTGCGAGGCCAGAGTGGGCTCAGCGGTCAGCCCCCATTCGAATTACGTTAGGGGGTCTTTCGCTTTTGCCAGATCTAGAGAGATACTACGAGTCCTCCGTCCCAGATTCCATCGCCGCGGCCATCTGGTTCACCGGTACTACCAAAAAGTATCATGCTTACGTTACAGTTACTGATGGTTTAATTATCTTGGACCACGAAGACCCCGGTCGTGCTTCTGGTTTCCATCATCATATTGATGATAAATCTCCTCGTGCTCTGCCATAAGAACTTGGAGTCCGTATCATGGTGAAGGTAAGGTAACGCTGTGATTCTTGCTCAAAAAACAGACCGAACGCGTTCGAGTTATTGGCTCGTCCGACCCGGCAGCATTCATGAGTCGCTCGTTCAACTGTCCCTCGGAGACACGGTCGAGAAGTACCATGCATGGTTGCCCCCCGTCCTTTCTTTCTCTCGGTCCCACCCAGCAAGATACGGCTCAGACAAAAAACGTGAGCGCCCCTCCGCAAGCCTTATTTTATTAGTAAAGTCAAGCTTTGGCTCCCTAAAGACTAAAGAAATGGATCAAAAAAAAGGGGGACTTCCGCAACGGGCTATGCCACCCAAACCAACTGAGGGAAGTCGCATCCGTCCCATCGCAAGCACCTACAATGTCATGATCACATTGGTTTACCCTTTTTTCTTTGGTAGTTCAACGGACGGTCGCCCCTCCAACAAGAAAAGGTATAAATATGGAAACTTCTCTGCCGTTTGAATCGGAGAATTTATGGAGGAAATCGGGTTTTAAATTTCCAGAAACCACACGATTATATAGCCAAAGGGAATAGGCCGCGCCTAAAATCATCCCAAGCGCTGCTAATGTGGCTACTAAGCTATTTTTTTGGAAAGCTCCTACTGAGATGAGAAATTCCCCAATAAAGCTGCTAGTACCAGGTGAACTCATATTGGCCAAAGTAGAAGAGAAGAAAATGGTAGAGAGATTCGGCATGGTGCTCACTAAACCTCCGTAATATCTAACAAGTCGAGTCTTATGTCGGTCATATAGAACACCAACACATAGAAAAAGGGCTGAAGAAACCAGTCCATGACTTAACATCGGTAGAATGCTACCTCCAATTCCCTGTATGTTCGATAGAGCCAAAGATTCCCCCCCACTGATCAGAGTACGCCGATTACCCCCCGAACCGTACAAGATAGTAGTTACCATCTATCATACGGCTTTCTAACTTCACTTCTTTTTTTGGTCGTTCCGCTCTGTCGATCGATGGTAGTATAAGAGATCTGTAACCCCCGAAGTTATTTACATAATGGTTCCCCTACCCATAGTTAGCATGTATCTCCCCGGGTCATACTTGAGTATCACATCGTAGACCCCCACCCCAACTCTATCTTCCTTATCAGTGAACCGGAACATAGTGCATAGGTACTCTTCAATGCAGCGGGGACGAGACGACGTGATATACTACGATCACGTACAGAAGTGCTGCCCTTCGGCTCGGCAATATGGAACCTCTCAACAGCTCTCGTTCCTTTATGAGGTCCTATCGGGATAGGTAGGCCCAAGCCTTTCCCTTCCCCCCGACCGAGCAGTAGTTCCCCACGGCTGACAAATAGGAGTTTAGGCCGTAAAAGAAAGGCACCGGCCCCCATTCTCCCCCCCCCCCCACTGGGATTTTGCTTTCCTTATCTACGTGCGCACTGCGTCAGCACTGGCGAAAAAGAGGTCGGCTTTACTGAAGAAGAAGGGGCGGACCCTTCGGGTGTCATATTTTGGCCGAGTTTACCGTACTTCCGGCCCTTATGTTACGCGACCGTAATATTTTGTTACGTTCCACCGCTGTTACGCCAGAAATAAAAGGTTCCACACGAGCTCTCGTTCTGCGGCGTGATGGCAGGACCGATAGGAGATTGGCTCCGGGTGTAGATAGGGTAAAATCTGCAGGGGTTATGAAAATACATAGGCCCCTTCCCTTCTCTTCTCTTTTGGATGAATGGGGTGGTTTAGAAGGCGCTTTCCGATCTACGGTCCCTCGGAGCGAAGGGTTAGGCAGGTAGTATGGGCCCTCTGACTTCCAGCTATGTGCTGTGCGGCTCCCGCGAAGCGAATGAAGGGAAGCTCTTCGAGCTTTCTCCGCCAGCAGCTTATGTAGTGGTCGGCCTTATAAAGCTCCCTAAGCGAAGCCCCCTTCCCTTATTAAATGAAGTAGAAAGTCTTCACTTAGTAGTCGGCATTCTATAAGCGACTTGTCGAGTCTGCGCACTTCTTGTCTTGTGGTCGGCCCGTAATGCCTCCGCTTGCTTCCTTCCAGCTCAGAATGCTTGGCCCCCCGCGCCAAGTCGATCTTTTAGGCTTGGCTTCGTCCCGGAAGCGAAGCTTCTACGACGAGTCGCTTCTCCCCTTCTCTACTCTCTCTGGCGGAGAAAGCTCGAAGAGCTTACGGGTGAGCTTACGCTTACTCTCAGCCTCTTTGATTGGTAGGCGGGCGGGCTAAGCCCTCTACTTAAGATTCCATTCATATCATAAGGCTAATTTTCTCTTGTTGTGACGCTTTGGTTAGGCCGACTACTATACTATAGGCTACTTTTAGCTTCTATAGTGGCCTTTCTACTTTGGTGTAGTTGTAGTTTGTATTGGTACTGAATGAATATATCAAACAAAGGCGAGCAAGCCCTTTTACGGCCTGGGAAAAGCAGCGAACTCTAGAAGCTAGGGCCTTTGTTCACCTTTGGACACGAAGACTATTCCGTTATCAGCGGAAAGCCGCCTTAGAGATTGAACGTCGACTTATCTTATTACCGTTCAATCTAAGACAGCGCTGATAGCTTGTAGTGAACAGCCCCCTTATGAAAGCAAGCGAAAGCAGCCTTTGGTACTTAATTAAGGTTTGGAAGCCTTGCAACTATGATAGAAAGCCGTTTGCTTCTTGCCAAAGCCTTCGCCTTTCTTTTGAATCAAAGTAGGTCGCGACTCTTGTATTTTAGTCGGTCGGGGGAAGCTAGTGCTTATACGAGAGCTCCGCTTCCTCGTCTTGCTTCTGGCAAAGCTTCTACTTTGCTTCCTTCTCTCGCGCTTGCTTGCGCGAAGGCTTAAAGTCCTTTTCGCTAGGTCCAAAAGCTTCCGAAAAAGGGAAAGATCTGATCCAAGAGAAATCCCGCTTATTGAGCGCAGCTGATATGCGGCTAGGGCTAGGCGATCATATCATGCCATAAAAGACTTTTATATGTATAGAGAGATAGATCCCCTAGATATAGAGATAGAATAGATGTTCATGGATAGACAGACATTCCATTGATTCTTAGTTTTGGGGCGCTCGTCGACCCAAATGAATCATTCTTCTGGTCTCTCTTTGCCCCCCGCCCCGAAACTGACGCACAGCACAGGGCCCATTCGCTTCGCGCGCGGGAAGGCAAGGAAGTTCAGTTCATGAGACCGCGGCGGAGTGGAGCAGCCGCGACACGAAGACGAAGTTCCTTACCTTAGCTGGATCTCGCTGGTGCCACCTAAACGGTAGGTAGGCGGCGGATGTGTGACGTTTGGAGTTGTCGTTCGTGCACCTGTCCCCAATGGAAGAATGAGTGATCCGTTCCCCTGCAGATCATGGCCTTACCACTCGGTCCCCGATGGCCAGCGGGGGGTTCGGTATAGCAGCTCACGTTCGTTTGCGCTGCGCGTTCCCGCTGGACTGGACACGTGTTAGCTGTAGGAAGTATGGTTCCGAAAGTGACTTCGGTTCGCCAGTTCAGGCTCAACTCCTCGCTTTACGTTAGCGGACCTACAGGTCGGGCCGGGGCTCTGCGCTCTTTCTGTGTGGGACGATGCCGGGGAGAGAAGGGAATGCGTCGAGGCGGCGAACAACAACAAGACAACTACATTTTGGCTTTTCCCTCCATGAGATGAGCCTAGTGCATTGGACCGATGGATAAGAGAACTGAGCTGGCCCAAAAAGCGCTTAGGCGCTCTACGTACGATGTAGACTCCATCAGATACATATCGATTTCTTTCTGATGGATCAAAAAAAGATAGTTGTCTCATCAATAGATAGAAATAGGAGATTTCCCCTTATTATTGATAGATTCCCTCTCTATCCATTCCTACTCTTTTGATCTATCAGAACAGATCAGCAGGCTTCTATCAATCGATTTGAAAATAGCACGTTCATATCGCTTTTCGTTCATTTTCGCCACGCCAACATAGCCATTATAATAAGAAGCAGGCGAAGCAGCTAGAAGCACTCGCTTCTAGCCCTTTCATTCTTATTCACGAATGAATTGGGAAAGCCAACAGAAAGATTCGATTCTGACTTCGTGGAGCCGGTGCTGCTGTTGCCTGCGCGTAGGGCCGTCCTCCACTCCCGTCCCGGGGCGCTAAGGGGCTTTTGTTTTTGGAACAGACGGCAGTCTTTTGCTGACGCCTCGAATCAAGCTTTTATTGCGACATGCTATGTTTTCTCCCCCATTGCTAGTAGGTTGATGGGTCGCACGCCCGGCACACATGTTTTGGCCTTGTGTGTCCATAACTCAAAATAGGTGACCTAACGGCCGCCGCCCGACTAAACATACCAATAGTCACCAGATTCATATGGGCTACTGAGGAGTAAGCAATGATCTTCTTAAGATCGATCTGTCTTGAAGTGGTCAAGGAAGTATATATTATAGCAATCGCGCTTGAAGTATAAATGAAAGGAGTGGAAGAAAGTGTCGCTTCGGGAAACATGGGTATTGAAAATCTTAAAAAGCCGTAGGTTCCCAATTTTAAAGGAATTCCTGCCAAGATGACGGATCCTGCCGTAGGTGCCTCTACATGAGCTTCGGGTAACCAAATATGAACTGGTACCATAGGCACTTTGACGGCGAAAGAGGC
>CANTUT010000481.1:32500-39799 GCA_947687605.1 Reutealis trisperma
GTCTTTCTCCAAATAAGAGAACAAAGAAACCACTCAAAAATGAAAGTTAGATAAAGAAGTTTCAGTAAGAACTAGCACTAGACTTCTTCCCCCCTTTTTACTTTTCCTCTTTCTTTTTGTTTGTGCTTCCACCCGGGCTTTTCATTCTGTTTTATAGAGAGACCCGAGGAAAGATTTATTTAATAATTTATATAGATATAGAAAGGTGAGGAACTTTCCCCGGCATACGAAAAAAAAATCTAGGATGACGGCTTTCAAAAGACGAGTAAGGACGGGGAGGGGGAGGCTCTCGAAACCAAACGAGACTAGAAGGAACATGGGAATTAGCACCATTCATTCCTATGAGTGCTTTTGCCTCGAAGAGCCAACAAAAGGGCAGCCCTCTCTCTCTATCTTGGTCTCGGTTTAGCATCATCATATATCGATCTGGAGAAAATTTTGATTGGTTGTAGTGCGGATTAAGGAGCTGCTCCTCCATGCTGTGGCTGTGGAGGTAGGGGCTGTCGCCGCCTGATAGAGGCAGAAGCCGGGCCACCGGAGAGTCGAGTGTGTCGATTGAAAGAGGAGGGGAGACAACTCAAATGCCAGCGCAAAAATAGAAAGAGTCGTGCCGTTCAAAGTTGAATTCTTCTAAGATCCATTGCTCGATTTTGCATGCTCTGTTCCCAAAATGCATAGAGACTTGCGAGGTTTGAAGATGCTCGAGTGAGAACGTTTAAGAATGAACTCGAGTGAGAACGAGAGGAGTGGGGTCGATGTAATTGAGATTGACCTATCTTTCGCCGTTGGCTAAGTAGTACTTAGAAGCTTGGTCGCCAGTAGCCAACTTCGGACCTTCATCCTTCGTTGATTCCCTCAAGACCTCTTATAGCGCTCTTCCCTTCTAGCTAGCCTTTGGAGTCCATTTCGGATTCTGTAAGAGAAAAAAAGACTAGCGGCCCTTCTTCCTATTCCATGAAATAGCAGCGGAGTCATGAACAAGAATAGCCACTTCCTTATTTATCTACGCTATTTATTGAGTTTCCTCCCCTCGGAGAAGTAGCAACAGCCTTTATCTAATCCTAATCGACTATTGAACCATCTCACCTGAAAGTCACTCGCTACCTTAAGGCATGCCTTTACTCCTAACGCCCCAAGCACCAATACTGCTTATGTTGCATCAACAGCAAAGACTTGGGAACAGCTTCCTCTATAATTCTAATAAGAGATTCCTACTAAATGAAATCTTAAAACTTTGAATTGGGAGTGGAAAGGTCTCTAATGAGCTCTACTCTTTCAATGGCCCTCGAAGTCACTCGCTTCCATTGCGATAACCTTTCGGCATCTCTTTGACTCTGGGCTGGGCTCTAAAGGATCTACCCTTTTCTGGTAAAATGAAAATGCAACCATATGCTTAACACATCGATTTGGAAGTGGCTAATTCCCTCTGTGCTCTACTGGATCTAATTAAAAAATACGCTATTCAAAGCATCACTCAAGACTTCACTTCAAATCAATCTCCTCCAATCCCAACGGCTGAAATAGCCGCCTTTCGTCATTCAAAGAATGGAAGAGCGGATTCGATGGAGAGTTCGTTCTTCTTCCTTAAACTCTTATAAGGCAATTGCATGTCTTCAAGCTAGTCGAACTAGAGCCTCCCTTACGAGGGAGAAGGTTGGCACAAAAGTTTTCAACCCCGGGCTTTACTCAACTCGTAAAGACAAAGCAAATCTCGATGAAACCACAAGGAAGGCTACTACATCAACAAAAAGAAGTTTCCCGGCTAACAAATTTTATATAAAATTCTATGATTTCCGGTATTTCTCTTGATTTATTAGTGGGTTATTGTCTACGAATACCGGGTGTGAAGTAAGCCATTAACCGTCCCTTTTTGTTAGAGCGGATAAGCTACTTTAAACCCTCCTTAGAATCCACCGCCTCGCCTTCTTCCGTTTGGTTGTTCCCACATTTTTGAATATAAGGTAAAAATTCCCAACGTGCATTGCTAGTTATCACTTCGCGCATCCGCGCTCCATCCGTTCCCTACGCTTCCGCATGAGTAAGATTTCTATATAATGTGGATCGACTAATTCATTCGGGTCGATAGGCAAAATTCGAAGGAGCTTAGTTTATCTTACCGTTTGATGCAATACCGCACAACAGGGTCGAGGGGGTGTTTTCAGCATCTCAGTCGTCGATGTTTGGCATTCGAGTTTTTGAAGGCCGAATGTTGATTTATGAACTCTATTCCGAATAAAGTCTAAGTTCAAACCTTCCTCTCCCGTTGGTCGAGCGTATTACATAACCTCCCGTATGATAGTAACCAAAAGAGAAGATCTAAGAGAACTTGTCTAGCTTGACTTGAATTGCTCCCATCCAATCCTTCTACTGAGGAGTTTTGTTCTGTTCGTCAGTAATGCTTTTTGAGAGGATTTAGATCCAGAAGGAATTTCCCTAGCTTAGTTCCTTCCCGCTTATATCTAATATCTTATATTCTCCCGGATTCGGCTTCAAGCGCTTACTCTTCTGCGCATGTCTTACCCAAGATTCTATGCATCTGAACTCACTGAAAGCAAAAGTGGAGAGTCGACAAGAGTGCTGCTTCTCCCCCGGAGGGAACACGTGTAACAGCCCCGCAGGGAATAACCCACTTTCTTTAAAGCTAAAGCTAAGGAAGTTACGTATGATGGACTCCTTGCCTGGACACGAACGGTATAAGAAGAACTGAGGGAGAAGCCCGTAGCTCAGTTCAGTACTGCTTTACTAAAGCTTTTTTCCCGTGGCGACATTGTTTTTACAGAGAAAGGGGCTTTTGCCCAGGAGTTAGTGCACAGATAGGTGGTAGAAGCAGAGAAGTTTCCGCTTGAGAATAATCATCCGCAACCGGTAAAGAGAAAGAGGTTTGATTAAACCTAAATTCCTTTAGAGCCCACGAAAGATGAGCTAGGAGTAGGTCTTAGTTAAGCCCTAGACAAGAGATCGCCCTTCGAGGTATAGCTCAGGAGGGCTCCAGCGTTTATTAAAAAATGTTATTTGCTGGTTTAAAAAGATCTTTTAGAGGGTTACCCCAGAAAAAAGGACTGAATTCTTCGATACAGGGGGAGCAAGTCTGTTGTGCGTGGCTCTTTCACAGAAGAAGAAGAGATAGATATTACG
Source organism: Reutealis trisperma (assembly GCA_947687605.1). Classification (NCBI taxonomy): domain Eukaryota; kingdom Viridiplantae; phylum Streptophyta; class Magnoliopsida; order Malpighiales; family Euphorbiaceae; genus Reutealis; species Reutealis trisperma. Next base: position 35,636 of record CANTUT010000481.1, read on the forward strand.
TAAGCCAAAGGGGCGGAGCGAGAGGGATGCTTCAAAAAAGTCCCCCCCTCGGGCTACTGCCCTTAGAGTAGGGCATTCAGTGAAAGCAGAAGCCTAATCAGAGTATTAAGTGGCACCTTCGCTCCGCACCTTGCTTTGCTACCGGCTTCTATCCCTAAAAAAGAAGTGAATCTTGAATCCCGTAATTTATTTCGCTCCCCAGAGTTATTACTTATACTTCTAGGCTTTATCAAAGCAAATAGCATAAGTTTCTCGTATTCCCTTTTTTGAAGGGTTAGGGCCATCGAAAGCAAGTCCTTATGTTTGCTACCCTTCCAGTCTCTTTCCGGAAGTACCACATCTCTTTAATGACTGGTAGGAACTAGGGAACTAAGACTGTGCCCTTTTTCTACGTTAGACTTTCCAACATTCCGGAGCAATAGAAAATCGGATTCTTTTTGATCTTCATTTGAATTGACCAGAAGAAAAGTCCCCGGTCTTGGTATCATGGATAGAATGGATGGAAATTCACGAATCCACAGGCAGGGTAGGTGCCATTCCTTGGTGTGCAGACTAAGTCGGACGATGGGAAGCAACTTGCCAGATGCCCTCTCCCCTCTGGATCAATTCAGAAAGGAAAGGTGAACGGTTCATTCTAAATGGTTTGGCACTCTCTGGTCAAGGCAACCATAGCCAAAGAAAGAAATAAAAATAAAAAAACAGCCGAGACAGGAAAGGGAGTCGAGTTGAGTGCGAATAAAGCGTCCGTCGAGGGAGGGGGTGGATCCCCCCGAGACTAAGGGGAGAGGTGCCGCGAGCAGTGTTCACCGTGTTTTGTTTCAATTCAAGCTGATAGAATTTTAGAATATGAAACCTTTCACTGAATAGGGCGGGAACCAAGCCAGCTTCCACTTTTGTTCTCCTGTTAGGACTAGTTCCTACCTAGACTATTGATTCAGTCTCTATTCACCACAGCTAAGCAAGTGAGATTATAGAAAGAGAGAAAGACTTTCATGACTTCCCTCGATAGAGCCGAATCATTATAAAAAAAAAGGAAATCTGCCCAATCTCGTAGAATGCTGCTAGTTTGTCTCCCTGCTTCAATTTCTGCTCTGAAAGCGTTCAGACAAGGCTTGGCGGGTTTGTCTGTCTTGGTTGACTTTACGGCCGAGCCTGGACTTGCCCTGAAGACGACCTGTTCGAACCTGATATATAGCTGGCTTGCTTTCTTGCATTTCTTTATCACATGTGGCCTCCCACGCATCTCTAGCAGTGGGCTTGCCCGACGAGAATGAGCAGTTCCAGATTGACTGAGGTACCGGATGATCTTTAATTATATACCCCCTTAAAAGAGCAGGCGCAAGCTATTGCAAAGATCGGGCTATTTGACATTGCTCATCTTGAAGAAAGTCTCCCACTAAGGCTTATCCATGTTGTCAGGAAGGTCAAGTCTCTCTGCTATGGAGCTCTTCCCCCATCCATTTCCCATCTCCTAGCAGCCAACTGGAGTTGGCCATATAGTTCTTGAAGACTGAAAATCATTCCCGGCCCGAGGATTTTCATGTCTTTTTCAGACGGAATTGGCAGCTTGCCCACCCTAGCCCTTGCCTAGGTTCTTGTTTTAGCCAGGTCTGAGTCCTAACCCAGCGGCTTAAAGGGTAGCTTCCGTTCACTTCTTTGCCGTAATCTGATCTCAACATGCCAACTAGCTGCGTAGCCTCCTATCTTTCGGGCTTTTTCGCCCCTTTCTTCGGAATTCATTCGAGTAGTAGCCATGGAAGGAGCTGCTTTCCCTCGCAGGTGGGGTCAAAGCGTAATCCGATCTTGTGTCTGCTATTCCCGCGCCCTCACTCCCTGGCCTTTCATCATGAGGACTAGTCTTGCTTTTGTGCCCTAGTTTGGCTCGCATTCGACTGGATAGCTACTGGCTTTTTTTAACCCGGTACCCCCTTTATCCCCTTCCGCTCTGGCTTGCTTGAATGGGCAGACAGACCAAAACTTCTGACCCAGACGTGGGCTAAGGCAAATGGTTATGACACGACAATAAAAGGCGAAAACAGAGCTTAAAATGGCCTAGAGAAGCGACCTTAATCCACTTGCTCGGCTCTTTCGGGTATCTAGCTTACGGAAAGCCTGGACCAAGGATTGCTCTCTTGCCGCTCTATAGAGGAACTAGCATAACAGAACATGACTTAGACAAAGCAAGACAACTCTTAATCACTCGTCCTCCTCTTGACTACTTCAGGTTGATCCGATCCTCAACAATTTAGATTTAGGGTGGATCCCCTTCTCCTTTCTATTCTAGAAAGTGGATCTCTCTTCTGCACCACTTCGAAGGAACCTAGCTTGGACTGCGGAAGACCTACGCACATCACTCTTTAGATCTTTGATCGATTGGCTGATCAGCTTCCCGCCGAGGAAACAACTTGAACACTTCTATTTTAGGAAGACCGATCCTCTTCGTTGCCCCGCCGCTTTACTCCCCTTCGGCTTTCTTTTTCTTGAAACGGGAATGAATACCATTCTCGCCTGTCCTTGCTGAACCTATAAACCGTTCTTAATCTTCCATATTACCACTAGCTTATCCTTCTAAGGTACATTTACATCATCCCTAACTCGCTGGTTATCCTTAAAGGAAGTTTCGTGAGAAGGAAAAATTTCGTGCTTAAAACCTTCGTTGGAAGGGCTTCTAGTACCTCGACCCATTAATCCTGATGAAAGATGTTTTGTTACTTATATCGTAGCCGGATAGGCAATATTTCGTGATTAGCAACTACCCATTGCATTGCTTGATAGAGGAATGGATTTACTTATGAGCATATTCAGGATTCCCCTTCTGATTCTTGTATGTATAATAGATCTGTCTGGATTGGATCTACTAGAAGAGGAAAAAAAACCTCTAATTTATGCCTTTAGGCAGGAGGAGCGACTGGGCTTGGGCTCTTTCTTTCTCGGTACAGTACTCTTTTTTTTGTAAAGCACTCTTTTCCAGATAGGATAGGATCGATTCAATTGAACTCGGACCATAGGGAGAGGATAGCGGGGGGTAAGATATCTTAATCTTTTAGTTCCAACCATCCAAATATGAATGGTTTCTTTCTCACATAGGATGCATTGATAGAGGGTTAGAGACCTAGTGGGTAATATGTTTGCAGGCTAGCCCAGTCAGATTTTACTTTCTTTCTAAAGAAAGACCCCTAAAGAGCCCGCCTAGGTAAAAAATCTCTAAAGAACCGGCCCACCTAATCTTCCTTAGTCAATAGCTTATCACATATCCCTTCCCGCCTGTGGAAGTTTTCGCAGCTGGCACATGGGATTTAGATGCAGTGGGATAAGAGCCTGTCAACTTCATCTTTGATAGCTAGATGTGACTCTGGTAGTTTCTGTACTGAAATCCCTGAGTCAGGTTCTTCCTATCGGGTTCTAAAAAGATAGGATAGATAGGACAGAAGAGATTCGATCGATCAAGTTAGAATCGCCATCATCAACTTCAGTTGCCTTTCAATGGTCATAGTTCAAGCAGAGAAGAGTTTCCCAGAATGTTTTCTCTACGAGACTTTGGACAGGTTGGTGACTTGGGTCTCAACGATCTTTCTTCCCGTCGCTCGCCCGTTAGTTGCTGGCTCAGATAGCCCTTCGGGTCAGGGTAGAACGCACTCCTTTTTGGTTGAACGAGGTTTTTCGTGCTTGCCTGACCTTCGATCGGACTTACCTGAAAGTGGACGGACGTTTAGGAAGTGGTTTCCTGAATGTGGAAATTTCGATATGAAAGAAAGGAAGAGTGATCCATAGTAGTGAACGGTGTTCTAAGAACTTCCAGCAGGCTTTGCTCCATCGACCGGAAACGGACTAGGCGTTGGGTTATTCCTTCCGCCCGCGGGCTATTAGTCTCAGTTGCATGATTAGCCTATTTAAGCAAACCTATTTCTCTCCCCCGGGATACTCGCCCGACGAACTCGACATTTCGCGGTATTCGAATATAGGTAAACTACTCTCCTCTCCGGGCCCATTATTTGCCCTGAAAAAGCCGTAGCAAAAGGCGATCGGGATCTAAGTTTTTCAAATTATCCTGAATGAGCAGAGCACCACTTTGAGAGAAAAAGATGTCAAGCGGGGAATGAGAAAGAGAGATGTGAATGATGAAGGAGGAGTCGGGACCGGGCTTGAGACTTGGACACGAAACGA
>CANTUT010000482.1:2500-97500 GCA_947687605.1 Reutealis trisperma
TAAAAGTTTTATCTTTTGAAAATATCCTACACATGTTGTAGATTTTAAACTAAATATCAGGTTCTCTACAAGGTGAGTAAACAAATTTCTAGTGGAATTCTTTTTATTTTTTTATTTTTTTTAATGAATTGCGATTGAACAAGTTGAGATCAATCGTGCAATGGAGATTCCGAGGAGTATGAGTCTAAATAAAATATTTTTTTGAATTGGAAACTGAGATTAAGATATGATCATTAAAGTTGTGTTTTGGTTGGTTGAGTAGAAATTGAATTAAGTGGGAATCTAAATTTCTTAGAATTTGAGACCACAGTTATGATTTGGAGTTAGTTATTTCATTTTTTTTAATTGATTTGGGGTGTTAAAAGGATTTAGATGTGGATAAATTTTTGGTGGATTATGGAGAGATTTGGTAATGGATTTGAATTATATATTAGGAGTTTCAGATTCATTGAATTCTTGCTAAATTGTGTGTGTAGATTAGATTGGGTTTTAATGCTTAGAAAAGTGACACTAGAAAAGGAGGAAAAGAAAGAAGAAAGGGGGAGAGATGGTGGAAAGAGAATAGGAAGGCTGGGTCGCTTACATGGAGCTTGTGGACTTTGAAAATGGTGAATTGATAGTCCATATAAGCTTGTTGTTAATGGTTTGATGAAAATTGAATGGCAGTACTTTTAAGTGACTGTTAGAATAAGTTTGATAAAGAAAGAGTGTGAAATAAAATGTAAATAGGAGTTTTCTATGAAATAACAAGTTAAAAGATGTGAAGTTATTTCAAATTTTTACATTCCAGTATTCTCTAACCCTAATTCGAGGGTTAGGAAAAATGGGTATTTTCGAAGTTAATAGATATAAGCATTTAAATTTTATTGGATCTCATTTACATTATAATAATATTTCCAAATGAAACTAATTGATTAACCTTCACTTTTATATTTCAATTTTTTTTTAATCTTCCTAACTAATGATGATGAATTAAACTACACCAACACCTAAGTCATTTTATTTCTAGTTATTTTATCCTTAACCATTTTATCAGGTAAAATGCACCAAAAATACTAAACCTTTGATGATTTTCTATTTTGCTCACTAAAAATTAATTTATTATAGAAGTGTCACTAATATGTTATTTTTTTCATTGGCAAGTCACTAGGCCAATTCTAATAAAGAACTCACTGAAAAGCTGACGTGGCATTCCACATCACATGCAAATGCTGATTAAGTGTTACCTTGCAACGTCAAATTATTAAAATTGCATGCACAATTACTGAACTTTGTACTATTTTCTAATTTGATCATTAATCTTTAATTTCTTACAATTTGATCACTAAAATTTATTTTTTCACAGGCGAGTCACGAAAACATATGCAGCAAAAAACTCACTAGGATTAACTTTAAGCTTATTTTAATGTCAAGAATATAAAAACATAAGTCAGTGGCCGTTAATCTCCTCTTTTTCACTGAAAAATGGCCAAAAGTTTCAATAATCTCATTTTTTAATCTCCATCCTAGTTCAACATCAGGCGATGAAATAGGTATTGAAATGAAGTTATAGATACGGGGAGTTGAATGATACTAAAAACTCTTAAAACCATGGCTAGAAATCATCATTAGATGTGTCAGATTTATCTTCGTGACCCTCTTATGCAAAAAAATTAAAATTTAGTGATCAAATTATAAGAAATTGAAGGCTAATGACCAAATAAGAAAAAAATACAAAATTTAGTGACGTTACATGCAATTTTAATAATATGATATGGCAAGTTGACGTGTTCAACTTAGTTAGCATTTGCGGATAATGTGAAATATCACGATAATTTTTCGGTGAGTTTTTCATCAAAATTGGTTTAGTAACCTGTCGGTGAAAAATAATTAAAAGTTAATGATATTTCTAAAATAAATTAATTTTTAGTAAGCAAAACAGAAAATTACCAAAGGTTTAATAATTTTTGGTACATTTTACTCTATTTTATCTTAAGTCAATTCATCTATAGGCATTTTATTCTTAGTCATTTTATCCCAAGTCATTTACCTAATCATATTCACTTAACCCACACTAAAACCCAAGTCTTTTTATCTCTGGTCATTTTATATCCAGTCATACTAACTTAAATTGAGAAGCTCTTTTCATCATAGTCAAACCAAAATTTCAAAAGACAAATGTCATTCTCTCTAAAATTCTAGAAATGATGATGTCAGCCCCAAACTTTAAAGGCAAGAAAACACTCTCCACAAATAGTTAAAAGCCAAAAAGATATATAATTCTAATTCATTCTTTATTACTACTATTATTCCAAAATGAGAATCTAACTTAATCATAGGAATGGCCTCACCAAAACACCTCTAGTGTCATCTATTTTTTCTTATTTTGTAGATATTAAATACTAAACTTTGTGGAAAAACTTAAGAATCTCATCACCAACCAATCAAGAATCTCATCACCAACCAACTCACATAAAATATTTAAGGAAAGTGAGACCCATTTAAAAAATTTACATTGTATCCTCTAGCCTACTAAATTTAAGTTGATAAAAATGAACATATGATAGTTTATGGATTCAAAAATTTAAATTTTATTAACCTTTATTTGCACAATTCAAAAGGCTAATTAGTCTGAAATATCCTAAAATTTTCAATTTTTTATAATTCTATCTTATTCTTTAAAAATAGGCTATTATACTACATAGAAACAATTTGTTTATAACTATATTCTACAATTAAAATAGCTCTATTTGAATATTTATATAAAAGAAAAATACAGGCAAATTGCACTAAAAATACTAAATTTTGATGATTTTTCTCATGTGGTCATTAAAAAAAAAAAATTTCCCGCAGGAGAATACCAAAACTTTTATTTTTTTAATTAGAGGTCATCTAGGAGTTTTTAGCCAAAATCCTACTAAAGAGGCTGATAGGGCATGACACGTCACCCTAGCTATCTAACTCAACACACTACCTCAAATTTATATCATATGAACTTTAATGACCATATTAAAAAAACTCTCAAAGTTTAGTGACCATATTCTTTTAATTATTTTTTTTCAAAAATTATTTTAAATTTTTTATCACAATATTCTTTAATTGTTTTTTATATTTACATCGAAATATTATTTTAATTTTTTAAATGAAAAATATTCTTATAATTTAAATTTTATTGAATTTTCATAAATTCAAACAATAAATTTGATAAGTGCAAATTATATTTTTAATTAAGAAGAGTATTTATTAAGTTTATTTACCAATTGTGTTGTTTATGTTTTGTTTTCCTTTGTTTTTTATTACTCTTTATTTTTATAGTTGTTTCAAGTTTTTTCTAGATTGTTTTGAAAGTTTCTATGTAATTTCATGGAATTTGGAAGTTCGATGATTATTTGGAATGAAATGGAAAGCAAGAAGGAAGCAAAAAAGGTGAAAAAAAGTGCCTAGAGGATGCATGGCCATGCAAGAGGAGTGGAGCACAGCCTTGCACAAATTTTAGAGTATGTTCGTAGCAAAAATTATGAAAAAAGTCACGCACAACTGTACAAAAGTGATGATGCATAGCCGTACATCATTTAACGAGTGTGGCAATTTTGATAGCTCAGATAATTTTTGGTATTTTGATCATAACTTAAGCTAAAGATTTCAGATTGAGGTTATTCAAGAAGTATTAAAAATTTAAAAGAGAGATCTACAAATTTTGTGAAGAGATAAAAGTCTAATTCAATCATCTGCTATCTAAAAATTACCATTTAAAGTTTCATAAGAAAAAAGAGCAATTTTATTCCTAATTCGAATTCACCTCAAGGACTGATTAGTATTTTTATTTTTCTAAAATTCTAAGAGGTTCCTAAACTTTTCAAATCTAGAATTGGTTGTCTATAAATAGAGTATGATTTTCAATAATGGGAGGACCCTCTTCTATCACTCTTTCTATCATGTTTTCTTCTCTTATAAAACTCTTTATACATTATTTATTCTTTCTAAATTATGAGCATCTAATTCTTTTCTAAGATTTAGATGTAATCTCTTGATTTACTTATACTTATCTTTATTTGTTGGATTGTTTTGATTGTTGTAATTAATATTTTATCTTAGGATTTCAAGCTTGTGATTAACTGGCCATTAATTATATGAATCAAAGGTATTATGTGAAATAGCAAGAGTGGAAGCATAATACTGGTTCATTGAGACATTAGACCTAGGATATATATTGCTTAGAGATAAAAATACTCCTTTATAATTATTTTAATGATTTTCATAAAATTTAATGAGTTTGTGTTAATTACTTATGAGCACGAGAGTGTATATAAAGTTAACATGAATTATTGTATTTTGTCTTGAAATAGAATATCATATAATTTAGGAAAATATATCATTAATTCTAATAAGTTAAAAATCAATCTAGAGAATATAAAGAAGTTCTAGATAGTCAATTGAGGAAATCTAAGCCTTTTACATATTGAAATTTACCTTTTATTATGTTTGTTTTATTTTACTTATTTTCTTTCATCTTATTTTATTTTCTAAATAATAAAGTAAATCCTATGTTTGGTATTTGTCAACCTTCTTTATGAGGTTGACACTCTACTCAAATAAGTATATTACATATTCAAGATCTGTACATTTGTAGCTTTTTTGCAACAAAATTTTTCTTACAAAAGAATCTATGAATCCAAAATCATTGGTTACTTTTTTTATTCAAAATATTCTTTTAATTTTTAAGTGAAAATATTCTTCTAATTTAAACTTGCTAAATTAGAAGGTATTTTTCTACAAATACACTAATGACTGTTAGATCTATTAGATGATCTAAAAATACATGTCACCTCAGCCATTCTGGTGGAATTTTGAGGGTAAATTATATTGGTAGTCACAAAATTTTATACTTAGATTTTGTAAGGTCACATAATTTCAATTTGTTATTTTTTTAGTTGCTAAACCTTAATTTTATTTCAATAATAAGCCACCTACCAGAATATGATGACCGGAATGTTAATATGCTACTAAAAATATAATATTTCATTAAAAAGTGTATGATATCATATTAATCTAATTAAAGATAGACTCATTAATTTAATTAGTAAATGTGCCACACGAAATTAAATAAAGTAAAAAAATAAATTAAAAAATAAAAAATTAAGTGTTTTTTTTAGTGGGTGGACTTCATATTAACTTATTATGTGAGCATCTTATTATTTTTTAATAAATATTTTACTTTCAGGGTTATTTTACTATTTCAGCCATTGGGTTACGTTAGTGATCACCTATTGAAATAAAATTTAAAGTTTAATGACCAAAAAAATGATAAATTGAAATTATGTGATCTTATTGCAATTGGGTGTAAAGTTTGGTGCCATTATTATAATTTATCCGAATTTTTGACCTAGGTCAGAGACCTCTAATTGAAAAAAAAATAAAAGTTAAGGTACTCGTCTGCAAGAAATATTTTTTTAGTGACCGCATTAGAAACATCATGAATTTAATGATTTTTTAGGCCCAAAAGCACCATGATAGAAAATCAAATTGTTGCATAAATATTGTTCGTTTCATTGAATATTTCGACAATATAACCGCTTATAGCTTGTGCAATATGGAAAAAAAAAATTATACAATATTTTCATCAATAGATAATTTTAATTTAATTTGATATAACAATATTGTTTATTATCTGACTAATTTTTTTTTTTGTCTCTAATTTTATGGAATTATTAATACTCTCTTAGCTTGAAAATAATTACTTTTGATGAGATGAGTATTTCGCATATCCATAGAATACAATTATAAATAAATTTATTAATTTGGATGTAATAACTTATTTTCAAAAAATATAATAAATTATAAAAAATTAAAAAGTTTAAAATATTTTAAACCAATATTTTTTTTTTTTTTTTTGCCAAGGATATTTTAAACCAATTGACCTATTAAAAAATAGGTAAATGTGATTGAAGATTAATGTTTAGCTTTATTTATTCCATATTCCTACTTATATATATACACTAGATTTTTTTTTAATGTGTTTTGCATATTGATTTCCATTATAACTCGTTAGAATTCGTTATACTTATTTTAAATTTTCACTTTTTCCTTATTAAAAATTTAATAAAGAGTTTTGTTACTTAAATATAAAATTATATACTTTTATGTTAAGTAAAATTTTCAATTAAAATGATATAAAATTTTTTAAATAAATATCATGCGGGCAAAATCTTATTGATCGACTTTTAAGATTATTATGGAGAAATATTTGTATACTTTGATTATTAAATTAACTTTAATTATTGAATCCAATTTAAATTAAATTTTCATGTGAAAATCTAAAAATTCAACGAAAATATAATTATACAATAAATATTTTCTAAATTGTATACTTGTGCATATTTAATATAATTAAAATGATAACACAAAATAATTATAGATTTTACATAAATATAAACCATAATTCATCAAAAAAAATTTAAATATAAATATTTTGCTAGAAAATATTTTATACAAATATATTTATCATTATTTATTAAAAAAAATATATGTCTATCATTTATTAAGATTTAGCAAATTTATTAGTGTAATACTACAATACGAAAATTACCAATCTTAAAATATAACATATTAATTATATATTTACTTTCCTAATTAAATAAAAACAAAGATTGCCTATCTTAAAAAATAGCATATTATTTGTATAAATTAATTTATTAATCAATAAATTACTAATAAATTATTATCACTCATTACCAAACATGTTTATCATTGTTTATTAAATTAGTAGTACTAAATGAAATTGAAAATTAATATAATATATTTATTTAAAATATGTCTATCATTTATTAAGATTTAGCAAACTCATTACAGTAATATGCAAACTGAAAATATAACATATTAATTATATATTTATTTTTCTAATTAAATAAAAATAAAGATTACCTATCTTAAAAAATAACGTATTATTTGTATAAATTAATTTATTAATCAATAAATTATTAAAATATATTAAAATAAATATATAAAAAGAACATGTTAAATTTATATAAATATATAAATTAATTTACCTATCTTAAATTTCGTTTAGTAGTAGTAAACAAAATTGAAAATTAATTTAATATATCAATCTTATTTAAATTACATATAATTTAATTATATATTAAATAATAATTATTTTTTCAATATTCTAATTAAATTTATTCTTTCCTTGTTTAAATTAAATATAATTTATTACATATTAAATAATAATTATTTTATTTTTTTTTATTCTAATTAAATTCATCTTTTACTATTTAAATTAAATATAATTAGATAATTATATTATTTAATTAATAAATAATAATATTACACATTATAAATGTATAATTAAAAAAAATGTAATGAGGAGTGTTCAAATTATTTTGGTTATTTCTCCCCTCTCATTTATATATATATATATATATATATACGCGCACATTGTTTGGTACGTGTTGACTGCATTGTAGTGTGACAATGTATATGCGCAGTCCAGTCTTGCACGTTTGCTAGTGTCGGTGGAACATGATTACAATTTAGACTCTGACTTGACTTTTTGACTCTGACTCAATTGCAAGGAAATGCTGGCTATACCTCACAGGTGATGTATTTTTCTTGCACGTCTGCTTAGTGTTGGTGGAATATGATTACATTTTACACTCTGACTTAACTTTTTGACTCCGATTGCAAGAAAATGCTGGCTATACTTCACAGGTGATGTATTTTTTAACTTCTCAAATTTATTTATGATATCAATGTGTTTTTATTAAAAAAACTCTTATTGGTGCATTAATCACTATTTTATCAGATTTGGCAAAAATAAAATCACCATTTTATCCGACGCAGGTCACTAATTAAGACACTTCCGCACAAGGGTAGAGTCAGAAAATTTTCTTTGAGGGGACCAAAAACATTATAGAAGAGTAATTTGATATGTGCTTCAAAAATCAACGTATCAAAACCTTTTAGAAAAATATTCAATTTGCCTCCTCAACTTGCCGTCGATATCTAATTAGATCCAAAATAATTTTTTGGCTGGTTAAATACACTAATTTATTTTTTAGCCCCAAATAGATCCAAAGTATAAGATCAATTGTATATAAAGTTACTAAACTTTGTATTATTTTCTAATATGACAAATAACCTTTAATTTTTTTATAATTTAATCACTAAATTTTAATTTTTTCATAGGCTAGTCATAAAAGACAAATTCGATGAAAAATTTAAAAATTAGTAACTAAATTAGAAAAAATGAAAAGTTTAGTGATCAAATTGTAAGAAAATTGAACGTTAATGATCAAATTAGAAAACAATACAAAATTTAGTGATCAAATTAAAGTCAGTGAAAGAATTAAAATTTAGCTATCAAATTATAAAAAATTAAAGGGTAGTGATCAAATTAAAAAACAATGCAAAGTTTAGTAACTTTGCGTGCAATTTACCCACAAATTGCATATTAGTATTGTGCATGAATTACACGAGCTAAAACTAATTTAAACATTTTAATTTTTTTTCTTTTTTTTTTCTTCTTCCTTGTTTCCCTCTTCCTCACTGACTTGCTCTCTCTGACTCTTTCACTCACTTACTCATAGCTTCTCTCTCTCACCCTCACTAATTCATCACCTTTATCTCACTCAATCATTCACAACATAAGACCCTCATCCCAACTCAACCCTTTCACTCTCAGCATAAATCCTTTGTCAACAACATCTTTGGAAGCTCGATTTACTCAAGTTACTCATTCACAGTGGGAAGGTCTCCCTCACCCTCATTGACTCAACCTCTCACTCTCAACAGAGCTCCTTTCCATATTGTTTGCAAATGTGAACCCAGGTTTTCACAACTCTAATCATCTTGCGCCATTCATTTTCTTTCATGAAGTCGTTATTTTGTATTTACAAACACAAATGCAAATTGTAATGATCCAACTTCTAAGCTGTGACAGTCTTAGAGCATAGATATTAACTCTTGATTTTGCACCCTCATAATGCAACTATAGTTTGATACCTGCTAAGTTTAGTGGGCTATGTAAAGCTAGTACAATGATTCTGCTAGTCGGTTAGAGGGTGGAGGTCCGAGGGCAATGACCCTAAAAGAAAAATGGACTTTTAAGTACATTGCTACACATACACTTAATTTTTCAATGCAGACCAACATCAATCTTTTTTTTTTTGAAAAAAAAAGAGGATTGTTGCTGAGGAAGAGGGGTGGTGCCACTTGCCATACCGGCGTCAACTAATAGATAGCCAATTTGTTGCCCAAAGAAAACTTCTAATTTTTCCTAGTTGACATTTTGGCTAGAAAGAGAGCTATAACTAGCTAATAAGTGTTTGATTGCCAAGAAATTAGTTTGAGTTGCCTTCCAAAAAATAAGGAGATCATTTGCAAAAAGAAGGTGAGATAGCAAATAAGTGTTTGATTGCCAAGAAATTAGTTTGAGTTGCCTTTCAAAAAATAAGAACATCATCTGAAAGAGAAGGTGAGATGGTTCTACCTCATCCTTCCTTAAGCTGATAGGTTGAAATTGCTTTGAATCACCATGTGAAGAAGCAATCAACTAAGAAATTCCTTGACAAGACAAAATAGAATAAGAGACAAAAAGTCCCTTTAACAAACTCCTTTTGAGTAGGAAAAATAGCCCTTAGAGCATGAGGGAAAAAGAATCAAGATTCTTGTTGACATAAAGATAGCCTAAACCCAATAATAGAAAGTAGATGATAGCCTTAACCCAATAATAGAAAGTGGATGAAAAACTAAAAGCTTTGAGAACCTCAATAATGAAATTCTAATTCATAGAGTCAAATGCATTTTTTATGTCAAGTTTGATACCCATGTTGCTAATCCCCTTATAATCGAGGAGATTAATACATTTTGATGTTGTTATGATGCAGTATGATATTTGTCTACCTTTTACAAACATGAACTAGTTGGTAAAGGTCCTAGGTGTAATATCACCCAATTTAGTGGCCAAAATCTTAGTAATAACCTTGAAAATGAAGTTTCCCAACATAATTAGGATGTACTTATTAATTGTAAGAGCATTAGGGATCTTAGATAGCAAGATAATGAGATTAGAATTAACCCCATATAACATCTCGCCATATAAAAAGAAATGTTAGACAACATGACACATATCAAGGCTTACTATATGCCAACAATGCTGAAAAAGTAATCATATGAAAGCATTCAGCCAGGGAACTAAAAGCATCCATAGAAAAGATAGTTTATCAAATTTCTTCTAAAGATGGTAACTTGACTAAGGCAAAATTATCATCATATGTAACTAAATTTGGAATGATAGAATGCATAAGAGAGTAATTAGTTTCAACATGAGAGTTGGCAGTGGAGCTTGGGGTTGTAAATAAGTCTGAGAAACATCAATGACATGTTGCTCAATTATAAAACTATCATCATTAAGAGCACCATTAATTTCAAAAGAATAGAAACTAGTTGCCAAGCGACATTGAGCAATTGAGGCATGATAAAATGCAGTGTTTCAATCACTGTTATGAAGCCATTTAATATGGCTAGTTTCTCACATAAGGGTTTCTTATTGTTAAAGAAGCACACAAAGAGCCTGGTGGGCTTCAAGCTCAACATGATGGAAAGTAGATGAAAACCTCGATTCTGAAATGATGAAGGAAAGGTGAAGGGAGTGTGAAGACACCAATTTATTTTTTGGCCTAAGTGAACTTCTTGACCTAACAGAGCCATTTCTACCATATTTTGAGATATACTACTCCAATTGAAATAATTCCTTCTGCATTAGAAGGATAACACACATAGGCTATGTTTGGTAGAGTATAATAAAATGTAATATAATCAACTAAGTAATGGAATCAAATAAGTAATATAATGTATTCATCATTCTATTACTATGTTTGGTTATATAAGTGCATGTAATGTAATAACATTACATTCTTGTGTTTGGTTGTATACATGTGTGTGTTTATGTAATGTAATATAATGATATTTAAATTTATTAATAAAATCAAGCCTTAACAATTTTTTTTAAATAGTAGTATATCCACTATTACTACAATATAATAAAATCAAGCCTTAACAATTTTTTTTTTTAAAAGCAAAATCAAGACATAACATTAAAAAATAAATTTTAATTGTTAAATAATTTTCTTCATAATCTATAACATAAAAAATTATTTGAAAATTATTTTTATAAAATATAAATAATTTGTATTTATAGTCCATTAGCATCATAACTTCATGAGAAAAATATTATTGTCATAAGCAAAATATGCTAGTAAAATTAACATTCAAAAGACATCATAAATAATTCACATGCAAGAATGAACCAATATAAGTAAAAAATATGTTTTGAGATGGACACATCTCATGGATTAGCAATATATAAGTACTATAATAGCAAAAAAAATCTCAATTAAAGATACGACTTAGCCTTATAAGTCCATTGTTCTTCGTAATTAAACTTCATTTAATATTAATTCTGAACTTTAATTATTGCTACTAAATAAACATGATAAAAACTAAAGTTCTCAAAGCACAAGACTTATCTTTCAACCAAATGCTGAGCAAGTAACTCAATAACCAAATTAATATCCAACACCATACAAATACTCTATAATACTCAAATATCTCCATTAAGTAATGCTTTCACCCAAATTTCTTTTTTATCATCAAGAATGGTGAAAAAATATCAATAGTTTTACGATCACAACCAATTTTTATAGTTGTCTTGTGTCGCTCAAACATAGTAAGACTAGATATTTTTGTCAATTCATAGATAATCATCAATCTTTTGTCATTAGCATCACTCTCTTCTAAACCTTAACCAATCCTATCAGTTGCTTTCCAATTTCGATGCTAAGAATAATTGAAGACTTCTTAATAACTTTAGACAAGCTAGCAATATTTTCACTTTTACTTTTTTTTTTTTTTGGCTTCAAGTTCTCTGCATTTGTCTTAAAGCAAAACATAGAACTTCCACTTTTATCAGTGGTTACATTCTTATTGACGTCATTCACTATAGTTACTTCATTCTCTAACTCTTCTAGAACATTAGTAGGAGCTTTAGCATCTTTCCTCGTTGCACAATCTTTCCCAAATATAATGCAAAACTCCTCATAAAAGGAAAATGCTTTAAATCTTAATGGTTCAGCATCTTGATGACTTTACATAAACATATACATATGCATGACTTAGAAAGTTCAAATTTAAACATTAGTATAAAAATATATTAGAAATGCACCTTTAAATATTCTTCCTAAACTACATTTTCTACCGTCATACATTTTTGATCTGAGTCCCAACCAAATCCATTATAATTGTTATTAGCTAACATGTCATGCACAATACCAAAATGATATCTTAAAGTCCTTAACTTGGACTTGATGTGTAGCTTTGCTTTAATTCCATGTCTTGGTAATTTTACTTGAAGAACATCTTCTACAGCTTTCAATTGTCCAACTTTAAAGCCACATTCTGCTTTAAATCTCCTAGAATACTCAACGAGAGTTTCAATTGTTATAGTAACTGGGATTATGAGTTTTAATCTATGAATATAAAAAAACAAAAATGAAGAGAAAATTACAAAAGAGATAAGATTTATGTGATTCAACAATTTACCTATGTCTAAGAGAGGTTTGATTTTTTTTTTTTTTATTGAGAGAGCTAATGGCGACTACAAAACATAACAAACTAGAGTTTCAACTTTTTAAATAGAAATTGATTGAACAAAAAATACATAATTACTCTTAGCCTTCAACTACGCTCATTCCTTCGCACCTCAACGATCCTCTCCTTTGCTAGAACTCTGAGTGTAAACTGATAATGAGCCATTATTTAACAATAATAAGCTTAGATTCTTCATTGAATGTCCATGATCTTTTATTTGTTCTTAGTCTTTTTGGCACAATAGAACTTGAAGTGTGAATGGTTGACATTGCTTCATTACAAAAGAGAAGCACATAGTTAATATTTTGAAAACAAAATAATTGCAGTTGAAGACAAAAAAATTTGCACTTAAAATGCTAAATTCAATCAATGCTACAACTTTCTATGCTTCAAAACATATATCATAACAAACATAACCAAAAGAAAATAACATATTGTGCAATAGTATAATTTTTTTTTTAATCTTTTTTCTCTCCATTCATTTTACATGTCTATTGCCAAGTTATCTCTCCAAGCATTCTAATCATTTGATGTCTCAATTGTTGAAATAACATCATCTGTTTCATCAATTCTTTGGCTTTGAGATCTTCTGTCTAACCTTTCCTCCATCTTATCCGTAGATATTTATCTTCTTATAAAATTTTGAAGCAAACAACAAGCCATAATAATCCTATTGCAAGTCTTGAAGGGATAAATAACCAGGACTTTCAAAGGATCGCCCAACACAATTTAAGTACACCAAAACATCTCTCAATCATTTTTCTTACTGTTGAATGCTTCATATTAGAAAATTCTTTAGAAGTAATAGGTTGATATCCTTTTTTCCAATCATTTAAATGATATCTCTACCCTCTATATGGTGCCAGGAATCCTTCACTGTTTGTGTAGCTAACATCAATGAGATAATAATGTCCTATATGATAATATAACAATAATTATTAGATTAGTCTATAGTCTTACACCTAAAATTTGGATCATGTATCTTAAGCAATATGCATTCACCATGAGGAATTTTTTAACCATTTCTCCTAGTTATAGCATCTTGAAGCACTTGGCCATCGACAATTGATCATCACATGGGTAGATTGTTTGTAAAGTCACTAAATTTTATACTATTTTCTAATCTGATCACTAATCTTCAATTTTTTATAATTTGATCATTAAACTTTAATTTTTCCATAGGCTGGTCATGAAAGACAAATTCAAGGAAGAATTTGAAGGTTAGTGACCAAATTAGAAAAAATATAAAGTTTAATGATCAAAACTTAGTGATCAAATTGTAAGAAAATAAATTGCATGTCCTGTGAACAAACTCCAAGCACAAGTAGCAATTTTGCCTTTTTGTGCTTGATATCTAGGCCTATCTTCTGTAGGCACTTGGACTCAAATATATGTCTCATCTAGAGCTCTAAGACAAGTCTAAGAAAAAAAAAAGATGGGATATGAAATAATCATTAACTTTTCTTCAAGAAGCAATATAATAGATACAACAATAATATAATAGTACCTTATATCATTTCCATCTCAAATCTGTTGAGTTGGTAGGAACAGATTCTTGCTTTTTAAGTAAGCTTTCTTGTAAATGAATAACAAATTTCAAGATCTACCTAAAATGTCGATTCTATTCCTAACATGATGGGCTAAAATATGTAAGAACTTTGTTATTTGTTCATCTACCATCATATGTTTGGCTTCTTTTAAACCCTCTTCATGTTCAAGCAAATTGCATAACTCACTAAATGCATATTTATTCACCGTTAATTCTAATTTGCACGTGTTATAACTCTCACACACTAACGCATTCATCATCTTTCTTCTTAAGAAAAAATCATTGGTATATCTTGCTCTCAAACAATTTTTAGCATATGATGCCACTATACTACAATATAACTAGAAAATTAGCTTATTACATTTAGTATCTCTAACCATTGTGATAATATAACAACAAATTTTCTCCTTCTTATCAATTTCCAAGTAGCTAAATTTAGCCAAGCCATATTTGTCTAGCAATAAATAAATTATACCAAAAAATTAACAAACAAGTATAACTTAGCAATCATTATAAAATATTTAGTTAATCTATTTGTGATGGCATTAAGAAATATCTCTAAAGATTGCAAGCAACATGGAACTAGTATATACAAAATGAAGAACAATATTTTTCTTCTAATATAATACATGGATATAATATAATACATAGATATAACTTTTTCTTGTTATAAAAAAATGATCCTATAATTAAACAATCCCAATTTACATTTGCAAATCTAGGATCTAGTCAAACCTCAAACCTATGCTATAATATATTTAGACAGATGTGCTAATACCTTTAAACCAGAGTGTTGTTACTTTAGCTTTTATGGAAAAATTTATAATCCATATCAAAATTAAGACCCTAAATTTCTCCCATGGAAAACCTAATTTATTTTTCACTTCCACAGTCAAAAGATGATCTTTGCAACTTACCCTTAATCAGCCCATTTTCCAAAAATTCATAACCATTCCTTTTCACCTTTTCTGATTCCAATCCTCAGTACAGAACCCCATTTTTACAAGTCTTGAAAGTAGACCAGACAAGAAAAACAACAAATAAAATTGTAACAAGCCATATTGGGAATATTTTTAAGGTCTAGACCTGCTACTATAGTTAATATAGGAACAAACAAACCACCACCACTAATGGCACCTGCACTAGATATAGAAGTAACTATAAAATAAAGAGGTCCTCCAAATAGACTAAAGAGTACTAATTTAAATTTTGGTTATTGGGATTGAATTTTATAATGACTAATACTGAGAAGTTATGTTAAAACCAATTTAGATTAGTTTTAAGGAAAGTTCAAATGATTAAGAGGGAGAGAGATTCAAATAAACCCAATCCATACATGCATTGCAAAGTTATAAGTTACTTTTACAAGGACAATTATCGAAGGATTTGATCAAGAAAAAGTCCTTAATTGATAATAATATCTATACAATCAATGGCATAAAATTAAACTCCTAGTTGTCTTATAAGGTATAATGCATTATAAATGAAAAGAAGATAGTCACTTAAAAATTAAAATTGAGATGGTAAACAAACAAGATTACATGTTAGCTTAGAAAAATGTGAAAACAATGCATGGCTTGATTAAATTAAGAAATATTACCAAGAACCACAAAATAACCAAACAACACATTACCTTGTACATAGCAATTTCTTCTCTAACTTCTTTTAAGTCATCCTTGGTAAGGTTCAATCCCACATTGCCCTTATTCAAAAAAGAGTTAATTAAAACATTGATAAGTAAGAAATCCAATAGTGTAATAAGGTAACAGAAAGACTTATAATGTAGAGAACAATTAATACATATAGCAACAATACCTACATATACATATCATTTCAAAAATATAAAGAGCTATTAAAAATAACAAGAAAAATATGAAATACCCATAAAATAACAAACATGAAAATCTAAAATTCTTAATCCAAAACAAATAAAATAAAAATATAAACAAGATTACTAAAAATGAAAGCCAACTTACAATTAGCAAAAGAATGAGTTGATTGTATATAATATAATTTAGTATAATTTTTCAACTTTTTATGCAGTAATAATTTTTTTTTTTTTTTTTTATCTATGTATTAGGTTTGTAGTTGGTACAAACTATTATATCAATGAATACAGTTTACTTGAAGAGTTAGAACCAAAAAATAAAAGACAAAATATAACGGAGATTTCTTATCAAGGGAAAATAGGGAAAAATAAAAATGACTCAGATAAGCATAATATTCAGGAAACATTCTCTAAGATTCATTTTATCAAACTCGTAATAAGCTCCATCAGCTTAGAAACTATCCAAAACAAATTATGAGCACAACTCTAGATCAAAATCTACAGAATTTCTTGTATGTTCTTTATCATAAAAGATTTTAGCAAGTTGATATAGAAAAATATGAAAATATATCACAGCATTAGAAATCCTTTCATTGAGACTCATTTACAAATATGTTGAAGACAATGACCTTACTTGGTTAAAATCAACTCAAGTTGTTGAAATAACAAGCAAACAACTGATTTATGAACATTCTCCCACAATATCCAGCATCATATACTAATTTCTATATAGACTATCCAACGGAAAACCATATATGTGTATGCAGATATAAAAATGCAATCACATATAACGAGAAAGGTCCCAAAAAATATATGGAGTACCAACCTAAATTCAAATTTAAATAAAAAAAAAGAAACATATAATTTCATAATAAAATTAGAAGCTATTTCAAAACTTAAAAAGAAAAGATTCAAAAATTTTTCCTATGTGAGCTACCAATGGCTGATACGCAGTAGGTTGAAAAGTTGGAAGGTGAGTAGAATCAGAGAATAAGAGAGAGAGATTAAAGAAAGAGTAAGGCTATGTTAAGGTAGAGAGATTGAAGAAAAAATGGTTTAGAATCATTATATGAGTAGAATTAGAGAATGAGAGAGAGAGAGAGAGAGAGAGATTAAAGAAAGAGTAAGGCTATGTTAAGGTAGAGAGATTGAAGAAACAATGATTTAGAATCATTATATGAGAGGAAATTTTTAATTTGAGAGCTAGGATTTTAATTTGGGAAATTCTTAGGAAGAAGAAGATACAGAAATAAAGTAGAGAGAGAGTAAGAAAATAAGAAACATAGCATAATGTAATCATATTTCCTTTTTTAATTGATATATTGGTGATGCAGCGTAAGCGAAAAAGATAAATCCTATTTTAGGGTTTCAACTATTTCTGTATTATTTGATGTCCAAAATAGGCCAAAAACAAGAATTTAAATAAGGGCCCGAAATTCTAGGTACAAAACTGTCAAAAATGGCAAAATTACAAAATTACCATGAATAAATATAGGCAATAAAACAAAATGGATGCCACAGGCGGTGCCTAAATCAGAGTTAAATAATGAGAATTATGACAAAAATAAAAAGTTTCAAAAATGGAAAAACTACTATTTTAGGGGGCTCAAACGAAGGAATTTGATCAAAAAATAACATCACTCATTGCCAAAGGCCCAAAATCACAGCTGGCCCGGGTTAGTATTTTCTATACTTGGGTTGTTACTTGTCCCAATGGGTCAGAAATTTCTCTGAAATAGCCTCCACGTCAATTGGCTAATATGGTATAGGAAGGAATGAGGATTGCTTGAGTATTTCTCATTACATGATGAAAAAATAATTTTACTTTACCAAACAAAAGAATGACACATGTAATATAATGCTTATTCCATTATATTGGTGTAAGGCCTCGCCGGAGCATCAGCTTGATCTGCTAGAAGGAATCAGGATGCTCATTCAAATTTAAACTCATGATGGACCTCTTGGGTTTGGAATGGTTGTTTTTGAAAATGATTTTTGGAGTCGCCACCCTAATTTGTTTTTAAATGGGAAAATTAAGGAAAAAACCCAATTGTGACTCCAATTCATTAATTCTAGTTAATTAATTTACCCATAGATAAAATCACTAGCCTCTAATCAGGTTGAACTCGGGGACTAGGTTTTTAGTTAAATAATCATGATTTGGCTCTTAATTTTAATTTGACTTAAAAAATTAATTTCATGGATAACAAATATTATATGATGATTATAATTCATGATTAATGCATGAACATGGTATAAGTGCAATGAAAAAATTAAAATGAAACATCTACAAATTACATTAATTAAAAAAAGGGAAGAAAATTGATTAGAATTTAAATTTGAGGTTTAGATTTAGATTCCAAATGTGCCTACGTACCCTATTGAATGAGGATCAAAACCCACATAGTTCATTCCACGATTAAGTGGAGGGGTTTAAGAGTTGATCAAATTGATTAATTTGATTTGGGTTTGTGGGTGAGAGGAAAAGGCAGATACCTTTGTTTTTGGCGGGCGGAGAGTTTTACCATACCAAAATTCCATTTTATCATGATCAGATGATTGGATTGATGGGAGATTATTTAATAATTAATTAAAATGATTAATTAACAAATTAATGTGATAAAATGGATGGATGGATTAATTAATTAAAATGATTAATTAATTAATTTGGATGAAGGGTGGATTAAAAGGATTAATTTGATTTTAAAAAGTAATTAATTAATTAATTAAAAAGATTAATTAATTAAAAAGATTAATTAATTAATTAATTGAGTGATTAATTTTAATTAAAAAAAAGAGTTGTAGTTAATTAAAAAGATTAATTAACTTGGTTAGGGTGAGATAATTAATTAATTAAAAAGATTAATTAATTAATTAATTAGAGAGTGGTTAGAGGGAGAACAAGAGAGGAATTAATAGATAGCCATCAATACTAATTCAAGGGATGTGTTTGAAATGAGGAAATGGAAGAGCAATTTACAAGAAAATGAGGTAAGGGTGATTTGGAAAGTGAAAATATCAAAAGATGTAAAGGGTAGGGCTAAAAAAATATTAAAAAAAAAATCAGATGAGGGCATTTTGAACATTTTATTCGGGCAGGGAAGGTAGTTTCCGCCACGCCTCTTTGACACGGATCCGACTCTCTTTTTTAGGTCTTTTTCCTGTCAATTTTTGAGTGTCTCAAGTCAGTTTTTGAGGCTTTTGGGTCAATTTTTAGGAGTTATAGAGTTCAAAAATCTCAAAATTAATTTTAGAATGCTTGGACAGTTAGTCTAAGAAAAGATCCGGTCAATTTTAAAAAAATACTATCTAATATAGAAGGTCCAGTCAGGGTAAGAAAAGTATCAGTGTCCAAAATTTAAGCATCCTCATATTAATGTGACTGAAAGTCCATTTTTTGCTTAGGTAAGAAACGCGGGACCGTCATACTGGCTCTATGTAACACACTAATTTTAACAGGTGTCAAGCTGCAGCCAAATGATGAGGTATAAAATTAAGGGTTCATAATTGCCCCTCATCAGAATTGTTTTTTCTGTAAGATAATTCTGATGATAATGAACTTGAAGAAAGGGATGATATAATGAACCAAAGTGATGTCTAGGTCAGTGTTTAGATATGTTTGGGTGGCAGATATGGTTGAAAAAGGAAAATGGTAAAAAGAATCACATGGATGTTTAAGAAATCATTCCTAAACATTTATGGATGGAAAATATGCTTGATGAATGGAAGTGAGAAAATGGACCAAAGGGATATCTGTGCTAGTGGGTAGATATTTTTGGGTGAATTGATGGATTTGGATAAAAGATGTGGAAAGTGGAACCACGTAGATGTTTAGGTGATTGTTTCTAGACATTTATGGGTGAAATTGATGGATTTAGATAAAAGAGATGGAAAAAGGAACCACATTGATATCTAGATGATCGTTTCTAGACATTTATAGATGGAGTTTATAGATTTGGATAAAAGAGATGGAAAAAAGAATCACATGGATGTCTAGATGATCGTTTTTAGTCATTGTGGGTGGAAAAGAATTTTAAACAAGATAATTTAGTGGAAGGGAGAGCCTTGGCCTATGGTAAGTCAATTCAAGAGATTCTAAAAAGATTTCAATGAAGGGAGAGCTTCAGCCTATGGCGAGTTGGCTTAAGAGATTCCGAAAAGATTTTGATAGGAGGAGAGCTTTGGCCTATAATGAGTCAACTTGATAGTTTCTAATAAGATTTTAGTAAAAGGAGAGCTTTGACTTATGACTAGTTGGCTCGATAGATTCTGATAAGATTTTGGTAGGAGGAGAGCCTTGGTGATATGATCCTAACTAGCCTACAGAAGGTTTTCCAATTAGATTACCCAAACATAAATACAAAGGACTTCAAGGAAGCTATATAAGGTATATTCATGGAAACAGAAGTCAAAGAACATATTTGAAAAGATATTTAAGATTTCTAAGAGGTTTCTAAAGCTATACCAAGAATGAAAACTTACCTAAGGATGCAAGATGTTAGAAGGTCTTATAATTGGAAGAATATGTTGAAGACTAGGGTGTTGCGGGCGTGGCACACTCGTCGCGATCGCGATGAGCCAAAAAGCAGACCTATCACGCGAGCGCAACAGCAAGCAGGCATGCTACTCTCATTGCGGGCATGATAAAGCCTAGTCTTTATTTTTTGAGTTTTTTGAGTTTTTATGATTTACATATCTTTCTTATATTCGTGGGCCCTGAACTTATTATATTAAGTAGTCCACATTAGACTTATGTTATTTGGATTGATTTTAGTAGTATTTTCTTAATCAAAATTATATTCTCCATAAGGATTCTTATTTCCTTATAGAAATAGATTTCTTAAATTTTATTTGAATTCTTAGAGTTTTAGGGTTTCAACCTCCTTATAAATTAAAGGCTCCATTGTAATTGGAAGTTTAGTTATGAATAATAATAATCTTCTTTGAATTTTCTTCAAGTGAGAGATTCTTTCAAGTTCTTGTTAGAACTTAAATATGAGCTTTTTAAGGTAACTTGTAGCGCTGACCCCCTTATAGCTTTGGTTGTCTTCAATAGGTGTAAATTGGGTCAAGCTTTTTCTTGTTCTTATTTATTTGATCCTTGGGTTTAATTCAATATAATCGGTTTCTAGCTCTCTATAGCTAGTGGGTCACATTATTTGGTATTAGAGCTTTGGCTCTTCAAATCAAGAATGCGTATTCCTTATTTTCTTGCTTCTGAAATTGTCAAAAAAAAAAAAAAACAAAGAAGTCGAATATGAATTCTTCTTGTTCTTGTGCCCCTAGTGATCCAAATATATTAAAAAAAAAAAAGAGAGAGAGAGAGAGAGAAAATTCTATACCCAATAGTTTCTCTTTCGATTGAGAAAAAAATTTCAGACTTGCACTTTTAATTCTTTGGTCACACCTTTGTTCTTTCATTAAAATTTCAGACCTCAAACTTTCTCGTCACTTGTTATCTTAGTAAGAGCATTGATAGAGTTCTTTATAAGTGCTAGAGTAAGAATCTAAAAGAGTGGTAAAAGGCTTGAGTGGTGAGCTCAATTCAGAGAAAGGCCATAAAAGAAGAGTGAAACACGAGTGGAGTGAACATTTCATGAGTGGAAACACGTGAGTTGAGTTGGTGAGGAACCAATCTATTTTTTTTTTTTTTACACTAACCTTTTCTTTGTGAGAAAACTCATAATAAGCAATAGTGGGAGTGAACATCAAGATCCTGAGATGAAGTTATGAATGAGGGCTATGATGGATCAAATGAAGACACCTAGTTCAAGGTTAGATGATTTGCAAACTCCAAGCAAATCAAAGCCTTCGAGAAGTTAGGTGTATGAGGAAGAAGATAAGGGTGAATAGGATGAGGTAAAATCTCATTTTAGGAAAGGAAAAAGGGTTATAGATAAAAGGGATAATAACTTGGGAAGCATTAAAATGAGGATTCCTAAATTTCAAAGAAAAAATGATCCTGAGTTGTATTTAGAATGGGAAAGGAAGGTCAAACATATGTATGGTTACCATAACTACTCCAAAGAGAAGAATATGAGGTTGGCAACCGTGGAGTTTACCGACTACGCGAGCATTCGATGGGATGATCTCTAGCTGAAAAGGAAAAGGAATAGTGAAAGGGCCATCCACACTTGGGAAGACATGAAAGTTATCATGAGAAAAAGGTTCGTTCCTAGTCACTACTATAGGGATATACAAAGAAAGCTACAAAGTCTAGCTTAAGGCTTTAAGAGTGTAGATGAATACTATAAAGAGATGGAGGTTGCTATGATTAGAGAAAATCTAGAGGAAGATTGCAAAGTAACCATGGCACAATTCATTGGAGAATTAAACAAAGAGATAGCTAACATAGTGGACTTGCAACACTATATGGAAATGGAGGAGTTGCTACACATGTCAATTAAAGTAGAGAAGCAACTCAAGTCAAAGGGGTCTAAAGCTACATGGAAACAAGAATGGAAAGACCA
The DNA here is from genome assembly GCA_947687605.1 of Reutealis trisperma. Classification (NCBI taxonomy): domain Eukaryota; kingdom Viridiplantae; phylum Streptophyta; class Magnoliopsida; order Malpighiales; family Euphorbiaceae; genus Reutealis; species Reutealis trisperma. Next base: position 24,972 of record CANTUT010000482.1, read on the forward strand.
CCAATCTAATTTAAAGGAGGAGGAAGAAGAGGCTACACCAGTTTCAAAAGAAAAGGAGAAAGGGAAATCTGAAGCTAAGTCCTCTTCAAAAACCAAGTGCTTCAAATGTCAGGATTTGGGCACATTGCTTCCCAATGCCCAAACAAAAGAGTAATGGTAGTAATGGGGAATGGTGAAATTGAAAGCGCAAGCTCAAGTGAAGATGAGATCCCACCATTGGAAGATTACTCTAATGTTGAAGTCTTAGCACCTATGAAAGGAGATTTATTGGTTACAAGGTGAGCATTGAACATTCAGCCTAAGGAAGAAGAAGGTGGAGAAGAGCAACGTGATCAAATCTTCCATACTAGATGTTTGGTGAAAGACAAGGTATGCACCATGTTAATTGATAGTGGTAGTTGTGCTAATGTTGCTAGTACTTCGTGAGTGGAAAAATTGAACTTGAACACAAAAAAGCATTCCCAATCATACAAGTTGCAATGGTTAGATGATTGAGGAGAGATAAAAGTAACTAGTAAGTGTTGGTGTCTTTTTCAATTGGTAAATATAAGGATGAAGTTCTTTGTGATGTGGCACTAATGCAAGCTGCCATATTTTACTTGGTAGACAGTGGCAATTTGATAGGAAGGCTACATATGATGGGTTTAAGAACCAATATTCTTTGGCATTCAATGGTCGAGTTATGGTGTTAACTTCCCTCAATCCATTAGAAGTTTATGAAGATAAAAAAAAGGATAGCTAATGAGTACAAAATGGGAGAAAAATATATGTGTGAGCTATAAAAGAGTAAGGGTGAGATTGAGAAGAAAAATAAGAAAATGTGTATGCTTGCTGAAAAAATAAAGGTTGAATTTGTTGATGAAATAAAAGAAAAAGAATGGCTAAAGTGTGAAAATGAGAAGATTGTGAGTGAAGAAAGAAAACAAATTAGTTGTTATGAGAAAAAAATAAAGTTTTGTCTACTAACACTAACAATCTTGAATTTTCTTTATTTGGTTTTGGTTCTATTTTTTAGGATTATAAGGAAGGATTGTCATAAATGAAAAGAGGATGAGATTCGAGGATGAATCTTTTCGAGGAGGGAAGGAATGGTATGATCCTAACTAGCCTACAGAAGGGTTTCTAATTAGATTACCCAAACATAAATACAAAGGACTTCAAGGAAGCTATACAAGGCATATTCATGGAAACACAAGTCAAAAAACGTATTCCAGAAGATATTCAAGCTTTCCAAGAGGTTTCTAAAGCTATACCAAGAATGAAAACTTACCTAAGGATGCAAGATGTTAGAAGGGCTTGGAATTGGAAGAATATGCTGAAGATTGGGTTGTCGCGGGCGCGGCACACTAGTCAAGGTCACGATGAGCCAGAAAGTAGACCTGTCATGGAAGCACAATAGCCACGCAGGCGCAACAGTAAGCAGGCATGCCGCTCTCATCACCGGCATGATGACCCAATTTCTGTTTTTCTAGTTTTCTGAGTTTTTATGATTTACATATCTTTCTTATATTCGTGGGCCCTAAACTTATTATATTAAGTAGTGCACAGTAGACTTATGTTATCTGGATTGATTTTAGTAGTATTTTCTTAATTAGGATTATATTCTCCATAAGGATTCTTATTTCCTTGTAAAAATAGATTTCTTAAAATCTTATTTGAATTCTTAGAGTTTTAGGGTTTCAACCTCCTTATAAATTAAAGGCTCCGTTGTAATTGGAAGTTTAGTTATGAATAATAATAATCTTCTTTGAATTTTCTTCAAGTAAGAGATTCTTCCAAGTTCTTATTTAGAACTTAAATCTAAGCTTATCAAGGTAAATTGTGGTGCTCACCCCTGATAGCTTTGGTTCTTTTCAATAGGTGTGAATTGGGTTAAGCTTTTTCTTGTTCTTGTTTATTTGATCCTTAGGTTTGATTTGATATAATTGGTTCCTAGCTCTCTATAGCTAGTGGGTTGCATCACTTAGCCTACGGCGAGTCAGCTTGACAGATTCTAAAAAGATATTGGTAAAAGGAGAGTCTCGGCTTATGGCGAGTCAGCTCAAAAGATTCTGACAAGATTTTGGTAAAGGAAGAGCCTCGGCTTATAGCGAGTTGGCTCAACAGATTCTGAAAAGATCTTGATAGAAGGAAAGCCTTAGCATATAGCAAGTCAATTTGACAAATTCTGACAAGATTTTGGTTGCGCCAAAGAAACTTAAGCTTCTGAATATGAGGGGTTAGGCCTTTTGAAAGGCTTGATGGAACTTTGCTCAGAATAAAGGGACTTCAGAAGTCACACTTCATCATTTAGATATGAAAAGGTATCATTTAGCTTCAAAAAGATACTGGTCAGCTTTTAGAGGTGTCGTCAGCTTTAAAGAAGTATTGGTCAGCTTTAGGAGATGTTGGTGAGGCTATTGGCTCAGCTTATATATGATGGTGAATGATTGTAGATGATTGTATAAGTGCTGGTGCACAAATGATACATGTTTATGTATGCATGTTTTAGAATTCATATACCTTTTGTTTAATTTATATGCCATACATGATTTGTGATGATACATATAATGAATAATTGCATGGATGCATGAGGGTGAATTCACACATTTGACTTGTGAATGCAAATTTTTTTCTATGACTTTTGTGTCCTATAGAGACATGCATTTATGGACTGAAAAACTTAACAAGGTTGAGAAATTCAACTTGGGTTGGTATGGAATAGTTGGCATGGTGGCATTATGAGGAGTTCAAATGGATGGAGATTTTTCTAAAGGCTTGATTTAGGTTTTGGGATCCGGTGGCCTGTGGTTTCTACTTTGGTGTTGCTAAAGAGGAGTTGTGTTTCACCTTTAGGAAGTTCAATTCTATGGCTTGGCTACAACTCAGAGGCAACTCTGGTGGTGTCAGAGTTCAAAGTTTGGCATTTTCTACATTTTTGAAGAGGTTTTTTTTTGGACTTGCGTAAGGATGTAGCAAGCCAAATGGTGGCTAGTGATGGCCAAGTGCATTTGACCATTGTGATTGAGAAGTTCCATGATTCTAATGACCAGAAAGGTATGGGGGGGGCTGAGACTCAAGATAAGGGCCTTGATTTTCTATTTGAGAGTTAGATATGAGTCTGTTGATTGGGGTGATGCCAGAGTAAAAAATAAAGCAGAAACATTTTATGGTTAAACTGTACTAGTAGAGACACTAATGAGTCTCGAGTGCTTTGTTCAGGATTTAGTGAGATGGACTATCTTGCTAGTTTTTCTCAATACCTTTTCTATTAGGGATGCTTTATAGGTGCTTGTTTTAGGTTTTGGGTTATCTTGGAAGTGTGGCTAATGGATTATTTTCGGCTAATAGCCTTTATTTTTCAGTCTACACATGCCTTATCGAGAGTTGGTTAAAGATTATATGGGATGGTTGCTTGCAGCATACCCCAAAAGACACATTTTGGCACTACCAATAGTAAGGAATTGGATCTTTCATGACCGAAGGCCATGGTTGTCGAGTGGTTTGCTTTTTCGGGTTTGGTTTGAATGACCTTTGGCTATGGAATGAGGGTTTTAAAGCAGATGGGGCAGACTCATGACATGCCCCTAGTCATTCTTTTCTTAGAGTCTGTGTAGATTATATCTCCTATTTTGAAAGCTATCAGGGGGTGGCTAGCTAAGGAGTTATCATGCTATTTATTTTGGGATTTCACTTTAAACCACAGAAAGTTATGACAGGTGGTTGATAAAGGTGGTTTGGCCAGTTGAGAAAAAGTGTTAGGTTTTGTTGTTGAAGGTGATAGAAGGTGACACAATTGAGGAATGAGAGACTGTAAGAGGAGCCACTGGTAGCAAGAGGATTGCAGCACAAATAGAGGGGGGTGACTTGATCTTTGAAAGAGACTTAGGGATCTACTAGAAGTGTGACACCATATGTTGTACTAATGACTCAAACTGTAGTGGTGGGGACAAAGGAGACTGTGACTACAATGAGAACAAGATGACATTCCATTGGAGATTTAGAGAAGGACTACTATAGTTAGGACAAAAAGGGATACTGTAGTTTCAGAACTGCAGAGGAGGATTTTTTTAGAGTAGTTTCAGAACTACTAATACTTAAGAAAGGGTTTTCAACACTACTGTGGTGAGTAGTTTTGATTCTGTTGGTACTTCTACTGCTGCGGCAGAGGGAGCAATAAAGACCTGAAGAAGGGGTGCACCCATTTGAGGAGATTGTGGCAGACTTTGACTTTGACGAAGATACGAAAGATTTTCACCTTAAGAGGTGGAGGACTAGTGAGACCATGACTTTAGACATGACCTTTTCTGCTTTTTGTTCAAAATACTTGTAGGTTGATAGGACTACACAATACAAGATAAGCTATAGATGATATTAAAAAGGCTATCCCTTTTTTTTTTCATGATGATTGATTGTACATTGTAAAATTTGATCACTATTAAATGAGATATCTTTTATTTTGCTTTAATTTCTGTCTAAGCCGCCCTTTCGAGTTTTCAGCTTAGCGAGCATTCTTTTCATCTTCTTTTTTCTTTTCTCTTCTTTTGTTTTCTTTTTTCTTTAGGCAAAAGAATTAAGTGAATAATGTATAAGGCACAGAGAAAATGAGAATGCAATGTAAACAAAATATTTTGTATTATGATTTAGATCTCACCCAAGACAGGCTACCTGCGTATCCTTTACAATCATTTTCGTCTCATTAATTTTTCTCATTTTTTAGGGAGAATCAAGTTCGCGTAGTTTTGATTACATATGCATGAAAATAGAAATGAAATGCAGATGTCATCTTTGGATGATGTATCATTTCGGCTGATCCAAATTGTCAGAATTGGAGAATTCGCTTCCATCCATATATATGAAGATGGTGCCTCTATTAGATAGGATTTTCTTGAGCATGTACTGTTTGGCCTAATTCAATCTAAACTTTCCTCTTGGATCATGAATGGAAGTCTCGATTTCTTCCATAACTAGATTTCCATATTACAAACCTTTGTCTTTCACTTTCTAGTTAAGATGCTTAGCTGGTCTCCGCTGATAAGCTTGAATTTTGTACAGAGCATTGATTCTCTTTTCATCAACAGTATTCAGCTAGTCATGATACTTTTCGATCTATTCTACCTTCATTCTCCGTAGCTTCTCTTCAACAGGCTTCTTGTAGGTTAGGATCTTGTAAATTGTAATGTTTGGATCATCCCTATCATGTCTTCTTCTTGTACAAAATAGCTTATGAGCTTTTCCACTACTGTACTGCCATGTGAATGTAATGTATGGGATTTTGGATTTTCTGTGCCATAATTGATCCTTTTGCCTTTTCATATTTTTTTATATTTTTTATATTTTTTGTTCTCTTTTCTATTGTCTTTTTTTTTTTTTTTTTTAAGATGTCCCATTTAAAGATGAATAAAAAAAATTAAAGCAAATAAGAAAGTTCAAAATTTTTATTACTAATAAAAGTTCCATCATTAGTACATTAAAGGATAAGTTTAGAAGACAAAATACAGACTCTGAAGAGCAAAACCTGATAGAATCAAATTCGAAGAAAAATTTAATAGAAAACAGACTCAAACTTAGACTCAAACACTGACTCAAATGACTTAGATATAGATTCAAAGGACTTGGATAGGGGCACAATAGGGTGGCATTCTTCTTAAAGTGTCAATTATTAGGTGAAGTTTGAGATGGTTAGATGAGCTCAGTGGTTCAGAAAAGGATTAGTGGTGGTGCTAGACTTTGGATTTGGGAGCAATGATGTCTTCGCTATTAATAAGGTCTTGAATTTTATGCTTCAGATCCTTGCATGCATCAGTTTTATGCCCTGGCCCTTGATGATAGTAGTAGTGCTCATTAGAATTATAACCCTTAGGCATAGGGTTTAGAGGCAGTCGTGGGTCTAAAGGCTTAACCATATTAGCCTGTAAGGCTTTCTTGTAAACGACACTTAGGAGCATGCCTAGCTCGAAAAAAGTCCTCCTTGTTTCTAACTTCATAGGCAGATGATAGGAGACAACATTTACCTCTCGCTCTCGTTGGGTGGTAGAATTAGTGGTGTAGTTAGTATTCTTGTGATGCCTCAAACTAGAGGATTGATCCTTGATTTTTCCTTATTGGATCAAATCCTCAATCTTGGTGGTAATTGCAATGAGAGCTTTAATGTTGGGGAGGTATTAAGTTTGCAGATGAGTTTGGTATTGGGGGAGGATATTTTTCACGATAATGTCGATTTGATCTTCCTCGGATGGACGGTTTACCATTTGGGCCGCTTTCGCCCTCCACTTTATAAAGAATGCAGTGAAGGACTAACTCTCTTTAGCCTTGCTTAGTGGTCTCTAAATCTCAATAGGTGACATCTACTTCTGTGTTGTAGTGGTATTGTTTGACAAAAGCATTGCATATGTCATCCCATATTTTTTTGTGATTCTGGTCGAGATCTAATAAACACTTAATAGTAGCTTCGGTCAAGGATTGTTAGAATAACTGAGTAAGGAGCTCATCATCCATACCGAAGGGTCTTATTGTACCCACGTACATTTTGAGGTGGGTCTTAGAGTAAGTTATGCCGTTAAATTTATCCATCACAGGCATCTTGAATTTAGGTGGAACTCTAGCATTTGGGAAGAGAGCAAGAGAATCGACATCTATCATGTCTTCATGTTTTTTGATGTTTTTGATGGATCATTCTATGGCTTCAAACTTTTTCATCAATTTCTTAGCTTTGGGAAAGCTAGAGAAATCTCTCCTTTGAAAAGGATTCGCAGTGGGAAAGGGAGTGGTTGTGTTCAAGTCCACGGCAAAAGAGGTTGAAGTTTCATATGCTTTCCCATTATTTGTGAGATTGATAATAGGAGGAGCAAAAGTAGGGCATGGCTAGTCTTGGCTTGGGCAGATGCATGCTTAACATAAGCAGAATGAGGAGTGACAGTGGCATTGGTCATTTCCTTGACCTCATTAATGATTGACTAGCATTAGGAGTTGAGGATATTAGTAAAGGTGGCAGAATATGTGCTAAGAGTATTGGAGAAAGTGTCAGCTTGGGTTTTAAGGGTGGTAGTTAGGGGTGAGCAAAACCAAACCGAAACTAAAAAATCGAACTGAACCGATCAGTTCGATTCGATTCAGTTTGGTTTTTTTTAATTTTGGTTCGGTTTTAGTTTTTATTTTGAGGAACCGAATTAAATTTTGGTTCGGTTCAGTTATAGCAAAAAAAATTTTGGTTATAACCGAACCGACTGAAGTTTTTTAATATATATATATATATATATATATATATATATATATATATATATATATATATATATATATATATATATATATATATATATATATATATTATATATATATATATATATAATTAGTTTAAATGCTGTATTATAACTGTTATAGAAAATTGAGTTTTTTCTTGAAAAAATAAATTACTATTAATTATATATTATAATTAGTTTAAATGCTTTATTATAATTGTTATGGAAAATTAAGTTTTTTCTTGAAAATAAATTAGTATTAGTTATATATTATAATTAGTTTAAATACTCAATTATAATTGTTATGGAAAATTGAGTTTTTTCTTGAAAAAATAAATTACTATTAATTATTTTTTGGACTTATATATATTACTATTAAAATTGAGTGTATATATATATATATATATATATATAGAGAGAGAGAGAGAGAGAGAGAGAGAGAGAGAGAGAGAAATAGGTTTAAATGCTTTATTATAATCACTATTGGAAATTGAGCTTTTTTTTTGAATAAAATGAATTAATAAGAATATATATATATATATATATATATATATATATATATATATATATATATATATATATATATATATATATATATATATATATATATATATATATATTTCATTATCATATTTATGAAAAAAAAAAAGCCTAGCAGCCAAAACTGACAAACCAAACCAAACTTCTTCGGTTCGGTTCGATTCGATTTTCATTAAGAGTTTGGTTCGGTTCAATTTAAGAAAAAATTAATTTTGGTTATTCAGTTATTTTGGTTCGGTTCAGTTTTGAACTAAACCGACCATTTGCACAGCCCTAGTGGTAGTGAGTGTGGCTTAGAAAGTCTCCTCTTGTTTCTTAAGGAGGTTGGTGAAAAAAGTACTCATCACGTCTTAGTCAAAAGAACTAGAGGTGTTGGCTATTGGTACCTTTAAAAAAAAAAACAGATAGAAAAAAGGGGTAAGAATATAGATTTGTTGAAGGAAAAAAAAGGGAAGATGTGTTGGGAAAATGATTCCTTCCATGTGATTGGTCACTAGATTTACATGTTGACAAGGTGAGTGTGTGAGGTGTTTTAGGGTAACGGACCGCCGATTTAGGGTTTTGCAGATTTACCTTATCGAGTTTATCATGTTATGTATAATAATGTCATGACGCATGCCAAAAAAGGTTTCATCGGCATATGTATAGGTGTCTCAATTATTATGATACATGGAACTTAAGGTCAATGCTAGAGCAACTACATACACAAAGGTGAAGGGTGGTTTAATTTAGGGTCCCCATCCTATTAGAGTATCGATATACCTAACTATATGTGAGGCAAAGAGCCTCGTGTGGGTCCAATAATACTGATTGCTCATTACACCACCAAGATGATCAGGATTCATAGTGGGGTGGAACGTTTTCGCTATCTCCCAACATACTCAAAGAGAGTTGTTGAGCCAATGCTACTTACCATGCAAAAGTTTTTCCTAATGCTAAAGTTAAGTAAGGAGCCTTTATTATGCAAAGTTATGCATGAAAGTCAAATTATACTTAATGAGCCAAACAGAGATTATTTTGGAAAAAATTTTCCTTACCAAATAGTAATCCTCTTATTTTCCTTTTTATTTTAAAAAAAATGGTAGTCAGTCTCCAGTTGAGTAACTAGCTGTGAGGTTTCGCCCGAGCACTGGCTAGATTCGCTTAGGGGAATCTGCATACTTATTCGGGTTTATACTCATGATGGAACCCTCGAGTTCAGATTAATTATTTTTGAAAATTATTTTGGGAGTTGCCACCCTAATTTATTTTTAAATGGAAAATTTAAGGAAAAAACCCAATTGTGACTCCAAATCATTAGTTCTGGTTAATTAATTTATGCATAGATAAAATCATTAGTCTCGAACCATGTTGAGCTAGGGGACTAGGTTTTAATTAAATAATCACGATTTAGCTCTTAATTTTAATTTGACTTAAAAAATTAATTTCATAAATGACAGATATTATATGACGATTATAATATCATGATTAATGTATGAACATGGTATGAGTGCAATGAGAAAATTAAAATGGAACATCCGTAAATTACATTAATTAAAAAAGGGAAAGGAGATTGATTGGAATTTAGATTTGAGGTTCGGATTTAGATTTTAAACGTGCTTACATACCCCATTGAATAGGAATCAAAACCCATATAGTTCATTTCATGATTAAACGTAGGGGTTGAAGGGTTAATCAGATTGATTGATTTGATTTGGGTTTGCGGGTGAGAGGAAAAGGCTGATACCTTTATTTTTGGAGGGCGGAGGGTTTTACCAAACTGAATTTCCGTTTTATCGGGAACGGGTGATTGGATTGATTGGGACATTAATTAATTAATTAAAATGATTAATTAACTAATTAATGTGATGAAATAGATGGATGGATTAATTAATTAAAATGATTAATTAATTAATTTGGATGAAGGTTGGATTAAAAGGGTTAATTTGATTTTAAAAAGTGATTAATTAATTAATTAATTAATTGAGTGATTAATTTTAATTAAAAAAAGGAGATTAAAAAGATTAATTAACTTGGTTAGAGTGAGATAATTAATTAATTAAAAAGATTAATTAATTAATTACAGAGTAGCTGGAGAGAAAAGAAGAGAGGAATTAGTAGATAACTATCAATACTAACTAAAGGGATGTGTTTGAAATGAGGAAATAAAAGAGCTATTTATAGGAAAATGAGATGAGGGTGATTTAGGAAGTGAAATTGTGAAAAGACATAAAGGGTAGGGTTGAAAAAATGCTAAAAAAAATTAGATGGGGGCATTTTGGATATTTTATTCAGGTGGGGGGGACAAGACAGGCGCAGCATCGTGTTAGCTCTATGCGGCTTCGCATCAGAGACACTTGGACACTGCGTCAGAGAAGGCTACCACGCCTCTTTGGGGCGGATCCATATAGAATCTAATGCGGATTCGCATTAGTCTGATGCAGTGCCACCTGGTAGGTCCAACTCACTTTTTCATGTCTTTTTCTAGTCAGTTTTTCGGTATCTCGAGTAAGTTTTTAAGGCTTTTAGGTCAGTTTTCTAGAGTTACAGAGTTCAAAAATCTTATTGGTCAGTGTTGATAGACTCAAAATTAATTTTAGAATGCCTAGACAGTCAGTCTAAGAAAAGATCCGGTCAGTTTCAAAAAAATACTATGATACAAAAGATCCAGTTAGGGTAGGAAAAATGTCAGTGTCCAAAAATTAAGCATCCTCGTACTAATGTGATTGAAAGTCCATTTTTTGCTCTGAGGGCGTTGCCCCCTTGACCCCTACTTACTAACTAGCTAGCGGGACCATCGTACTGACTTTGCGTAACACACTATCTTAGCTGGTGTAAAGCTGCAGCCCAATGATGATGTAACGTCCTGGACCACTCGCTAGCAATATTGTCTGCTTTGGGCTTGGGTCTGGACATCCAACGTCCTCATGGCTTTAAAACGCGTTGCTAGGGAGAGGTATCCACACCCTTATAAGGTGTGCTTCATTCTTCTATCCAACTGATGTGGGATTTCACAATCCACCCCTCTTAGGGCTCAGCGTCCTTGCTGGCACACTAATCCGAGAACCGCTCTGATACCATTTGTAATGTCTCGGACCACTCGCTAGCAATATTGTCCACTTTGGGCTTGGGTCTGGACATCCAACTTTAAAACGCGTTGTTAGGGAGAGGTATCCACACCCTTATAAGGCGTGCTTCATTCTCTTTCCAACCGATGTGGGATCTCACAGATGAGGTGTAAATTAAGGGTTTACAATTGGTCATTACAACAAACCAAATATAGCCATGATATTAACATGTCCAAAAATCAGCTCATTTAGAGCTCTACACTAATCACATCGACTAGCTAAATTTTGCTTTATCTCTGAACCCTAGGTAGATTGAGGTATCTTTAATTTTTTCGCTATAACTTCCTATTCTCTTAGTCCAATACTATATTTCTTTAATGCATCATATTATATATTCAAGACATCATTTCATCTATTTTGGCCTCATGCTGTTTCTATTTCTATGTCCCTTAAAATGGTGGTTTAATTTTTCTATTCCCATCAGTCCTGCATACAGGGACTATTCAATTTCATGATAAATCTCTCTTAATACACTAGGAACTTCATCAATCCCTTTCATTAGTATTTAGCTCACATCACTATTACAATTTCTCATCTTTGATCAAAGTCAGATTTAGACCTTGAAGTGCTCAAATTGAGCCTACAATTTCCTAGGAACTTGGCCTGCTTACCAAAACAACTTCTATTTCACATTTCCACCAAATTCCCCTATTAAGATCCCTTTGGATAGCCTCTAAATTACTTCCCCTCTAAGTTCTACCATTCTTAAACCCTTATAAATCCTTTCCCATGCTGGCCATGTATCATATAGCCACTAAAGCTTTGTCTAAACCCATCCAAGCTTATTACTCATCAAACCTTAAGCTCTTCCTTTCACACTCCCATCACCTTTTCTTTGTTATTTCTTACCAAAACACCACGATTTCTTACCAAAAACACCACCGTACATACTCCTTTTCATCATTTAAACACCAAAAGAACACTTCCCTTTAATTCCTCATACAAACCAAAAACTATAATCTAAGAAAAAGAGAAGAAACTAAAAAAGAATGCAAGATCTCAATCTCAACCAAAAACCACAAAATATACCGGTTTAGTTCTTGAACTTACCTTGGTTGAATCTCCCTCTTCCTTCTTCCTTCTTATTTCTTCCCATCACTCCATCTCTTCCTTTATTTTTTTTCTGTTTTGCTTGTGAATGGAATGGAAAGGAAGATGAGCTTAAGATGGTGAAGACAAAATCTTACTAATAATATTTATATTTTTCCTTTTCTTTTCCATTTATTTTATTCACTTGATATTTTGGCAAAATGCTTACCCTCTCTTCATTAGAGTTGGCAGCCCACTAGATTCTTACACCGATTATTTCTTTTTTTTTTTTTAATCATTAGTCAAAATAATCATTACTTTGTAAGCACAAAAGACCATTTTGCCCTTTTGTTACTTAAAACTACTCTAAACCTTGCAATTTCTGTCTATAAATATTTTAATCATAAAATTAGGATTCTAACAACATAATTAGTTATTTTTCCATTAAATTTTCCTAAGTCAAAATCTATGAAAAATCTGGAAATTGAAATCCCTCGATTATGAACTTCATGTAATGATTTCATCTAGTTATTTTCTATTCTTAACTCCAACTTAATTTTTGAGTTTCATTTCTTCTAATATCTTCATATTTGCCTAATTTCTCTAAATAAGATAAAAAAAAAAAATCCTTTTTGAGGTCAAAATTTGCCTAGTCATTCTTCATGCCTCGATTTCCGAACCTATAGTATTTTTAGAATTTTGCTTCCTAACTTTTTATTTCTCTTCTTGAACACTCTTCATTTTACTTGTTCTCATGATAAATTTAATTCTTGTGATTATTTAGGATCTTTAGCCTTATATTACACATTCAAAGGCTTGATTTTCAAACTAATACCCATTCAGTATTCAGATTTCCACAATCATCATCTATACTCTTTTAATCCCAATTTGATCACTTCCCTTCAACCTTAACACTTACAATGGACTCATGTAAGGGTGTTATACAAAAATATGGCTAACATTCTCTTTTAATCTTCCATCAAAACCCAAAAGCCCAATATTGGTTTTGAACTCAAGTTTTTGCTTTATGTGATGTTGGGTCTCTATACATGTAAATTGTCAAGTCTCAAATATCCCAATAACCTCAAAAATAGCAACCCAATACCGTTTCATCTTTGTCAAATCATAGTAATTGGTGTTGCTTAGAAAAACACAAATTGGCTAGTCTCTTCGATCATAAAACAATGCCATTTGGTTTGTGGAAACGGAATCAAATTGTTGATGATTATAGGTTTGAAATTGATATTCTTGTTTCTTTTTTTTTTTTTTTTTAATGACAAATTGATATTCTTCTTGAACTCTTCATGTTCTATGATCTTGTTGGATTTGAAGAGATTAAAATGAGAGGATGTTGGGAGATTGAAATTTTTTGTAATTTTTTTTATTTTTCACTTTATTTTTATTAATTTTGCTTTATAGTTTTTATTTGTTTATTTTGTTATTAAATTTCATTTTATCACTCTCCTGAAAGGGTGAGTGTGATACATACTCTTTCTTTAAGTCAAAATAGGGTTGAAATGGACCAAAAAAAAAATTAGTGTCTAATTGGCCCAAAATATCATTTTGGACCCAATTGAACATTAACGGTAGGTTGAAAGGGTGAATTGAACCTTTCTTCTCAAACTTTTTACTACAACTATAATTCATAAACTGTGCAGGGAAGAACAAAAAAATATAATTATAAAATATAAATCTTCAAATTCTTCATTATTTGTTAAATTGAATCATTAAGTTGTGTGTATCTGGTTTTGTTATAAAATTAAATACACACAACTTAATGAGTCAATTTAACAAATACTCATTCTTAAAATATAAAACTAATATTTAATTTATACAATTAAATTTCAATAAAATCTAAAATCTTACCTCGTGAAAAATCCACACATAAAATTCCTTTTTTTTTTTTTATCTCTCCTTTTCTAAGAAAACTCTTTTCCTTAAGGCTAATCACTGATGAATGCTACACAAAAACAACAAGAAGAAGACTAAAAGACATAACATGATAACATTTGATAACTTGTTATGCACTCTTTTTTATTTGTTGCCGCACAAACTTTTTTTTGTTTTTGTTCTATTATTACAATAAGTTTTGTTGTGCGAAGTTTTATATTTAATAAGCCCAAACTGTATTGATTCTTATGCAATTGCACAAGGCCTAATAACTCATTAGTCTTTGAGCAGCCCTACATTACAAATTCTTTTGGCTTTTAAGATTAGGGAGGCTAAATATCAAAACACGGCTAAATATGGAGAGGCCATATATTACAAATATCAACATATCTATAGATATATACATGTAAAGGGACATAAGTATGGTGGGACCAAGGCTTCCCCTTCCCCCTTCCCTTCGCCCTTGCTCCCATAGAGTGCATTAACCATATTATCACAGCAAATATTGATTTTTAATCTTAGTTCACAGTATGGAGTTGCAACACTAAAGTCAAATTTTAGATATTTTATATAACAAGTTGTTTTTTCAGAAGACTAAACCTAAATCAATCATATGAAAAAATAGGGAAATGATCCTAAAAATTACTAAACTTGGATAATTTATCTAATGTGATCACTAAATAAATATTTATGCAAATACTTAAATTTTTATTTTTTTCAATCAGAAATCATTTAGAAGTTTCTGATTAAAATCTATTAGAGTGACTTATGTGAGATGATACGTCACCAGCCATCTAACTCAGTATGTTATCTTGAATCCAGGTCAAATTAATTTTAGTGACCACACTAGAAAAACTCCCAAAATTTTGTAATTTTTGCGGTGATTTATACTTTTTTCTTTTGATTCTTTTAATTTTTTTTTATTCTAAATCTTCTTTTAATTTTTTGTCAAAGTATTCTTTCAAGTATTTTTTATTTTTTCATCAAAATATATTTTTTAATTCTTTTAAATAAAATATTCTTATAATTTAAAATTTTTTAATTTTCATAATTCAAACAATAAATTTTTCTTAAAAATTAATTTATGAATCCAAAATCATTGGTTGCTTTTTTTTTCAATATATTCTTTTAATTTTTTAAGTGAAAATGTTCTTTTAATTTAAACTTACTAAATTAGAAGATATTCTTCTACAATATATCAATGACTATTAGATCTATTAGATAACCTCAAGAATTTATACAAATTCTTGTGTAGAAAGCAACAATTTAATGATTAAAATTTAAGATTTATTAGATGATCTTTTATTAAAATCAATAAACAACTTATTTAAATTTTAATGTGGCAAAATAATTCTTCATTTTCTTTTTAAATTTTAAATTAGAAGAATATTTTCACTTAAAAAATTAATAGAATATTTTGAATGATAAAAAAAGGAATCAATGCTTTTGAATTCATAGATTGATTTTTGAGAAAATTTATTGTTTGAATTTATGAAAATTAAATAAATTTTAAATTAGAAGCATATTTTCATTTAAAGGAATTAAAAGAATATTTTGATGAACAACAATTTAAAAAATATTAGTGAAAATAATTAAAATATTTTTTAATTAAAAAATTAAAAGAATATTTTGAATAAAAAAATTAAAAGAATCGAAAGGTAAAAAAAATAAATGGCCCCAAAAATACTAAAGTTTGGAAATTCTTCTAATTTGATCATTAAAATTCATCTAACATAGATATAAAGTAGTGTGCTGAATCATATAGTTGAGGTGATATGATATACCACGTCAATCATTTCGGTGGAACCTTGAGGGGTAAATTATATTAGTGGTCACCAAATTTTATACTTAATTTTAATAAGGTCACATCAATTTGTTATTTTTTAGTCACTAAACATTAATTTTTATTTCATTGGCAAACCATCCACAAAATTCAATGACCAGAATGTTAATGAATGTTAATATGCTACTAAAAATATAATATTTCATTAAAAAAAAAAGAGTATTATGTCATATTAACCTAATTTAGGATAATCTCACTAATTTAATTAATAAAAATGTCACACAAAATTACGTAAAGTAAGAAAAATAAATTAAAAAGTTTTTTGTAGTGGGTGGACTCCATATTAATTTATCATGTGAGAATATTATTTTTTCAATAAATATTTTATTTTCAGTATCATGTTATTGTTTTGGCCACTGGATTCTTGCGAATGATCTCCTATAGAACTAAAATTTAAAGTTTAATTTTAAAAAATAACAAATTGAAGCTATGCGATCTTATTATAATCAAGTATAAAGTTTGATGACCGTTGTTGTATTTCAATCGAAATTTTGATCTGAATCTTATTAGTGACTTCTGATTGAAAAAATAAATAATAAAAGTCTAAGTATTCGCCTTGAAGAAATTTTTTTAGTATCTACATTCGGAACATCACCAAGGTTTGATAATTTTTAAGAGTCATTTAATGGAAAAGCACCAAGATTAAAAAAAAAAAAATCAAATTGTTGCATAAATATTCTCTGTTTCAGTGAATATTTTGATGCTATAATCACTTATAGCTTATGCAATATAAGAAAAAAAAATATAGAATATTTGCATCAATAGATAATTTTAACTCAATTAGAGATAATAATATTGTTTATTATATGATTAAATTTCGTTTATCTCTATTTTTTAGAATTATTAATATTCTCTTGGCTTGAATATAATTAATTTAGAGTATGATAATTATTTTAAAAAATATGATAAAAATATAAAAAGTTCAAAAGCTTAAGATATTTCAAATCAATTGATCTATTAAAAAAATAGATAAATGTGATTGTTATTAAAGATTAATCTTTAACTTTATTTATATTCATAATTTCATATAATTATATAAATTTCCCTTTAAAAGGTCTACTAATAATTTAATTTAGGAAAAAGTACACTAAACTATTATTTGATTCAAAATTATTTTAAACGGAATTGAGATATACTTTAACATTTTATATATATCGTCGTAAAACACTTCATTATTAAATTCATTCACACTATTTTTCTTGATATGATATAAATATTTCATAATAAAAAATTATTTTTTTATAGAGAATAGTACCCACTATCTTATCTAATAACTAATTAGTAAAATAATTGACACTATTTGAATTCAAAGAGACACTTCCTCTATTTCTTGTCTTTCTCCAAAGAGATTTTGAACAATTTTTTCTACCGAAAATCAACGAAATTTAAATCCCAAAATCAATTTCAAAGTAAATCTAAAATCACATTCAAAGTAAACAAAAAATCAACTATTATTATCTCAAAATCAATTACCACTTTCAAAATTCAAAGTATATTCAAAATCGTAGAGATTTCCACCCAATTTCAACCCCTTACTAGATTTGATATAGCAAATCAAAGACGCATTAGTTGGCCGTAAATCCATGTTTTCCTCCCATCATTTTCACTGCTTCAATTTCTACACAGACGTTTCCAATCCGCGTGATTTTTTGGCCGATGATGATTCTCTATTCATCGCGTTCACGAATTTCCTTGCAAGCAGATGTGATTGGTTTTTTTTTTTTTTCAGAGTTTTGATTGACTCTTTTAAGTTCAATAGTACTTCAAAATAATTTACGCTAGTCCTCTCTTTCCAAGTCTCCCACCATTTACCATTTCTCAACCACCTAATAAAACTCACCTTGAATTCGATGCAAACAAACTCGATAAATCCTCCAAAGCTCCACCGAGTGGCTCGATGGCAGCCTGCGAATGCAGTGGTGACCAGCTAGGCACCTAGTGGACTTTGGTTGTTGTACATTTTTTAAGATAATATTATTCATTTGTGATAAGAGCAAGAGTAGGGCTAAGTATAATTCGGTTCAGTTTGAAAATTTAAAAATTTTTGAGATTAAACTAAATTTTAGAAATTTTGATTTTTACATAACTAAAATTGGAACTAAAATAAAAAATTTTCGTATCGTATTGTTTCAAAATTTTTGGGACAATATAATTCGGTAATCAGATATTTAGACTTCAGTCCAATATATATAATATGGATATTTGAAGATATAATCTTAAAAAATTCACAAAAATTTTACTTCTCTTTTAAATTTTCTATTTTTATAATAATAATAGTAATAAGCAAAATGATTTTAAAAATGATGAAAATTTATTGAAAATCTACAAGTAAGAAATTAATTAGAAATTTAGACCTAAAAAAAAATTTTACAAAAATAATTATAAAATCTATAAATCTAGTTTTGCATATCCGTCTCAACATATAACACCAAGAAACCACCATGATATTATTGAAAATTTGTGATTTTTAGCTCATTAAGTGGCCATTTTAAGATCCAAATTCGGATGGATCCCATTATTTGGTTATAGGTAGTTGATCCGAATTTGTATTTTCTGATGTAAGGACTATAAATTTAAGTATTCATATACTTAAAATAGTGAATAAGAATTTAAAACTCAAAATGAGTTTCTTGCTAAGGAAAAGAAGAAGAAAATGTGAATTATCCCACATTGGAAAATTACGATGAGTGAAAAATGGTTTATATTGAAAGGCTCTTTCTTTCAATAATAAGTAAATAGCCAAAAAGAACTCTCTCCATGATAAGTAAATAGCCAATGGGTGCAAATTCATAGTACGAACCAAGGGTTAATGTGTAAGCGCGCAACCTACACACATGAATGTTGAATCGAAATATCATGGTCCAATAATTGAAAATAAGAAAAAAAAAGAAATCATAGAAACAGAAAAAAAAATAATATGTGATTATATCATAGTATTATTAGAACTTAATCCATATTATATTATCAATTTTTTATCAATACAAATTTAATGAACCTAATATTTAATTAAATTGTATAGATATCAATAATTATATTCAATTGAGGTATATACATTCATAATTACATATTAATAATTCACCTACTTTTTGTGATATAATTTGATAATTTGTATAATGTCATGTTTGATCTTATAATTTTTGTGTTATTTATATATTATTCAATTAGCATTACTTATATATTACAAATAAAAAACTCAAAAACTTCAGTTATTTCGGTTTAATTCAATTTGATCCAGTTCTTCATTTAGATATATATTAATATACAGAACTATACCAAAATATTTTATTCAATTCAGTCTAGGGAAAGCCAAAAAGTTAACAATGCAGTTCGATTCTAGATATTTTCTATCTAGCTATTTGATTCAATTTTAAATTTTTAATATCCGTTCTCAATCCTAGGCATGGGATTCTTGTTATTGTTAATGTAAAGTTTTGAAACTTTTTTCTTTTATTTTGTGACTGATATGTGGGTTAATGAATGCAATTTTAATTTGATTTTTATGTTTGGAATAAAGTAAATTTACGATTTTGCGTTTTTTGGATTTTCTTTTTTCATTAATAATTTAAATATGTTAACTCCAATTCCTTGCAAAATTAATAAAAAGTTAATAGAATTAAAAAATTAAATTAAATTTGTGTAAAATTCATGCTTGTTAGGGATTATAAGGTTAATAGATGGATTCACAATTAATTCAATTTTTCAGATTTCTTTTTTTCCATTTTGGGTGGAATGAAAAATTTGAATATAAATAATGGGTATTTTAATCTTTTTATAAGTTTAAATAGTATAAATTATTTTAATTATTAGATGAGATAGTGGGTCTCATTCTCGATAAAAAAATAATTTTTTTATTATGAAAAATTTATCACGATAGCAAAAATAAATGGTACTAATAAAGTGTTTAACTGCAACAAACATAAATTATTAAGGTGTCATGAAAAAAATTCAACCTCATTTAGAATAAATATCAAAGTATATATATATATTGTTTGGTGTGTGTTGACAACATTGTAGTATGACAATGTATATGCCAAGCAATCTTCTAGAATGCCCCTTCTTGCACGTTTGCTTAGTGTTGGTAGTATATAATTACATTTTAGAACTCATCCGCATGATATAACTTTTTGACTCTGACTTAGTTGCAAGGAAATGATGTATTTTTTAATTTTTCAAATTGTGGACTAAGGTCCACATTGTCAAAATAAATAAATAAATATTTATTAATTACTTAATTTATTTATTTAAAGATAAATACAGTTTAAATGAGATTAAAACTCTTCATCCTATAAGGGATACGTTTTCTAATCCTAGTCTCCTATTAAGTAGATATATATATATTCAAATTATAACTCTCCAAAAAAAAAAAAAAAAACACACAGACTAAAATACAATTTGCAACTCTCTAAAAAATATTCCACATGTGTAATCTAGACAGTGAGAGTGTGAATTTTTGGAGAGACTCTTGTAGCATTCTCTATATCTTAACGAGCTCATTCCTAATCAGTATAAAGATCAATTGTCTACTATATCCATAGATTGTAAATCAAAGTTTGATCTAATCACTTCTGAAAAAGGTAATTTTATTATCCTATATTATTGTGTATAATATGTTTTTTTATAATATTGATATCAGAGCATGTATGTTTTGCTCTAATATATTTATAGTAGATTATGCATGACAATAATTTTTTATTTTATGTAAATAAAAAATTACCTAATTATATTTTATTTTATGTAAATAAGAGATTATATATTTAGGAATTAAATTTTTCTATGAAATTTTTTTTTCTTGTGTAAGATTTGTTCTTTACATAAAAATAATTAATTCTAAATTTTTTATTTGAAGAAAATTTAGTTTTGTAACATGATTGTTTGTTGGCTTTAGTGAATTTTTCGTCTAGAAAGTACAATTTTGTTTGTGATTTTATTTAATAGATTTGTAAAACTACATAAAAGCTTTAAATCTGTACAAAGATCACTCAAAACGGATTTAAAATGAATGAGATATGAGCTTACAAAATTGGAAGTTTGACTCTATTTAAAACTCCAAACCCAAAAAAATTCTAAGTTTGGAAATCCAAAGAATTTTTTTTTCTTATCTCATGAAAAGAGAGTGTGGTTCACCCTATTATTATTTGGGAAAACCAAATTAATAGACATTAAGAGAAAGTTGTCAGGAGTCGAAGTCCGCCGTTAGTGACGGAATTAGACCACCAAAAAAGTAGAATGTGTATGTCACTCTCCTCTTAGGCAAGTGGGGACACTACAAAAAATGGGGCATTTACCAATGGAAAATGCCATCAGCAATATTAGAAAACTGTTGGTGATATAGTTTACCAATGAATTAGAGACAAAAAAATTTCGTCGTCAAAATCATGGTTGAAAATTTTTTGCCAACGATTTTTGTTATCTATCAAAATATTTACCAATGGAAAAACCATCAGTAAAGTTAATAAACCATCACACAATTGTTTCCTAAAAATTAATAAAATATTTGTAAGCTGTCGATAAACCATCAGTGAAACTAAATAATAAAATAATAAAATAGTAAAAATCATTAGTAACCGGTAGGTAAACGAAAATTAAAAAATATAATAAATATTCAAAATCATCGATAAACTATCGGAATAGGGAAAAAAAGAATATTTTAATATTTTAAATCCATCGGTAAACCATGGGTACACAAGTAATATATTTAAAAAAAAATGCTTATATATTTTGCTGTCATTTAATTAAATAATATAATATAAAATTAAAGATTATGCAATTTGAAATAAATTTAATGATATAAATATAAATAAAGAAAAATATTTACCAATCATTATATATATTTATATATCCTAAAATGAAATGTAGTATGTATATATATAAAAAAAAAACTAATATAAACTTAACTATTTAGATCCTCCGCCTCATCATCACCCACCTGATCGCTCTCTTTGCCATCTAGATCTACAATATATGCATTAGTAGCAATAGCACAAGCAACAAGATTAACGACTGTATGGTGAGAAGAAGCCGATGAAGGAGATGCCATAGATACCCCAGTCTTGTGGTAAAAAGCTTGCATGAATTGTTTCATTCACTGGTCTAACCGCTCTTCCATTGGCTGCCCAATCTATTGCAGTTGCTTCGCAACTCTCCTAACAATCTCCTGCTATATCTCTACATATGTAGAAGGTGATGGAGCATGTGAGGAACTGGCATCGGGATGTCTATAGAATGATTGCACTCTAGAACTAAGCTCATAGATACGGATCTTCTCCCATCTCCCGACAGCCCTAATGTATAGCAATGTCTCGTATAGCAGAGTGGGCTCACTGGATTTAGGGGACGACTGCGACATCTGCTCTCTGAGGTTATTAATATCCTCCTGCATGCATTTTAAGCAATATCAGAGTAAATAAAAATATTTTTAAGATTACTTGAACTTAAAAAAATTATTATTACTTATATTAATTTGCTGTGATCGTTGGTCGATGAATGTATTCTCGTCATGCTTCTTAGTATGTGTGCTTGAAGACTTTAAATGGAGTAACATTTCGAGCCAATTGCCTCACCTGTTAATCAATACAATTAATATGTATACTAATTAAAATTAATAACTTTAAAAAATATGCAAATTAATAACTTATATAAAATACTAAAATTAAAAACAACTTAACAATGGAAAATAGAAAACAACTACTTATCAATCGCTGAGCATGCTCCTCTATAGAGATAGACCCTTCAGTATGCTTAGACAGTCAACTTGTTGGACCGCTTTAATCGGTTTTCCTATTCTTTGAATTCTACTGGGAGAGCCATTAGTGCTCGGCAGATTGCTAATGCTCCTGCCACTTCTTCCATGTCTCTTAGGAATTCAGTCCTAATGCTTTCCTTTCTTCTTGATGTCATAGATGAAGTCCTTGTACCGAATTGCAACCTTCTAAAAAAAAATTGTCTTCACCAAGGCATCGATCACCTAGCTCCAATAATAATGCTTCTGTAAGATTACAAGAAATCTACAAATTAATATATTAATTAATAATTATAAAATGAATTTAAACAAATATAGAAAAATATTTATTATATTTTGATGTAATATGTTTATAATACTACCTTGAATTCAGTCCAAATAGAAATGTTAGTGTGCTCAGGCACTCTCTTCCAACACACCCTCTTAAGATCAAGCTAGTTCTAGAAGATCTTCGATATCATTAAGACAATCTCTATAGGCTACAAAAAGAAATAAAGTTTACTTTTACATAGAGTACAAAAAATAGTATTACAACTATTAAATTATTAAATACAAAAAGTGAAATATATATACCTGCCCCTAGTATAGTGACATGCTGTCTATGCTCCGATTATGGCAGAGTCAGCAAATCATCATCACCTACTACTGGTGTGGATCCAAATGGTCTAGGTGTAGTAGTAGTAGAAGCAGCATAGATGGTAGCTACAATGGTAGGAGAGGCAACATGGGTGGTAGCTATAATGGCAGGAGAGGCAGCATGAGTGGTAGCAGCAAAAGATGGAGCAGAAGAAGAAGGGATAGAGGTGGTAATGATGGATAAGGCAAATATGGTAGCAGAAGGAATAGGAATATGGATATATGGAGTAGAAGTGGGAAGTGAAGAAATAGAGGCATCTATAGCAGTAGTGGCAGTACTAGTGCAAACACATGACCCTCTAACACGTGGTTGAGACTAACCAAGATCTATAGCATTACCCTTCACCACCACCCCCCCCTCCCCCTCAACGTCACCACACACACACATATATATAATAAATATATATGTTTATATTTAACATCTATAAATTATAATTAAATAAATTAAGATTCATACTGATATTTTATTTAGTAATATATAAAAAAAACTATGATTATTTAGAATCACATACATTTATTTAATTTAAATAAAAGTGAAATATAATTATTCAGAATCGATATAGTCTACATCATCTTCTTCAATGTTTTCCTTAGATGATCCAAATTTTGAGTCAAACTCAGGTTCATCTTCTATATCATTGTCATCTTCATCATTCATTTCAATGAAGGGCTCATCGGGATCATTTAAATATGCAAGAGGCTTGTCATCGTTAATTTCAAGCAAAGGCTCATTAACATCATCTTCCTAGAATGGTTCTTCAAATGACGTCTTAATTTCACTTTTGTCCTTAATCTTTATGACTGACCTAGCTTTAATCTTATATACCGCCCACCAATCAATTTTATCTCATCGCAGACTCGGATAAGGAACATAATACACTTGGCAAGCTTGCATAGCCAAAATAAATGGCTCGTATTTATTGAATTGCCGCTTGTGGTTGACTTCAGCAAGATTGTATTTCTCATGAACTTTCATTCCCATATTTGGGTCAGATCAAACCATTCACACTTAAACAAAATAGTTCTCTTAATCAAAAGTGCAGAGTATTCCAATAGCATAACCTCAATTAGTTGACCATAATAATCAAATGAGTTCTTATTGTAGTTGGAACCCTTTATACAGACCCTACTATTAAGTGATGACCTACCTAAACTCCATTTTTTTAGTACGAAACTTATACCCGTTGACGAAGTAAACGGAATAAGTCGTCACATACCATAACGGACCCTTAGCAAGGTTAATAATGAATAGATTTGTGATTCCATTCATAGGATAATGAGCCCATAAAAAAAATAATTATATTAACATGACATGATGGAAAAAAATTAGGAGTGATGTTATTTAATTAAACTTACATATGAATTAAACCATTTAGCAAATTTGGTCTCAATTTTGCATCCATATCATCTTTTGATATATTCGATATAGTTTGCTTTAGCATTTCAATATATAAACTTCAACAAATGGAGAACGAATTAATTAATATTAGTCAAAAAATTAATTTCAACTTATTATCATTGTTTTTTGGAAAACTTACTTGATAAATTCTGCAACTTCAAAGTAATTCAAAGGAATGTAAGACTGAGATGCCCTGTATTCTTCATTGGTCATCAATCTTATTTTAAGTTGACCAAATGGTCTATATAGATGAGTGAATATTAATAAATTTCTAGGAATATCTAAATCTTCAGGCATCCTGCCATCATCATTTCTAGAAACTCTCATATGTCTTATATACACATGGGGTTCAAAATAGTAAGAGCAAAATGATGAGACTTCTTCAGCTAAGTATGCGCTCAACGTTGGCTTTGTTCTTGACATTATATTTCAAATGTGCATTAAATCTACAATAAAACAATATTAATATAGATAATGAATATGACTTTACATTTTTTTTTGAAGTGATTATAAATAAGAAAGGACACAAAGAAGTTACCGCTCAAATAAATACATTCACCGGTACTGAACTGGGCCTGCTGTTCGAGCCTCATATACCAGATGTACTGGTAGATGCTCCACGGAGTTAAAGAAGCATGAGGGGAAAATGTGTTCCAATTCACACAATATCAATGGATTGTCAATTTTAAGTCTCGCCATGTCTTCCTCCCTAAGAATTGTCGAAGTGAGTTCTTTGAAAAATAAACTCAACTCTATCAGTGGTTCCCAAACATCCCTTGGCCAAAGTTCACAGAAAGCAAAGGAAGTAAGCATTGCATAAAAATGTGACAGTCATGACTCTTCATTCCAAACAAATTAAGCTTTCGGATATCAACATATTGCCCTATATTGGATACATACCCATCCAGGAATTTCAAATATTTCAACCATTTACACAAGACTTGTTTGCCTTTATGCACTAAGAAGAGGGGTTGAATTGGTGGAAAATTAAAATTTAGATGGAAAGAGATACGAAAAGAAAGATAAAGACACAAGATTTATAATGGCTTGGATCCAACTGATGCTACGTCTACTCCCCAATCACACTACTAGGTATTTCCACTATCTATAGAGTTTTACCAAGCTCACTTCCAACTTAGTGTTTAGGCTCACACCAAACCTTATAAGAATTTTTCCCACTCTTAATCTAAACAAGAGTTTTGAGAATGCTAACTCTAAAACACAACCAAGTGTTTTACAAAGGCTTACACTCAAACCTAAATAAGAGTTTTCTAAGCCTCAATTCCCAACCTATATAAGTGTTTTAATGGCTAACACTCAACCAACTAACATAAAATGTGAATTACAAAGTTTTAGGTTTGAAAAATGAAATTACAAGAGTTTGGACACTTGATAAACTATATTCTTATGTCTAAGCCCTTTAGAGGGGATATTTATAACTTACCTCCTCCAAAGAGCTGTTACAAATAAGTACAAAAGACAAAAACACATTTCCAAAGTAGCTTGCAAAAAGTTATTTGGCCAGAAGCAGAATTGCGATCGCAAAACCTAAATCGCAATCACAAAATTCATTTCTCCAATGGCTAATGACACATGGAATTTGATCATTGGCTACTTAACTATCCATTAGAGTGGAAAGTTTGCTTGATGAAAGTCATAGTCACGACTGCTTGATCACGGTCTCGATTGCTAGATCGCACCCATAGTCACAATAACTTAACCATTTCTTAAGGCAAATTTCAATCCTTTGGTCTTTAATTGAGTCTTGGTTGCAATAATGTGGTCGTGGTAGCGATACACTAAAGAGTAAATACATAAAAAGGAAAAAAATAAAAATTATAAGATTGAAGAAATCGTAAAGAAAGATCTAAAAAGCATCTCCTCCATCCCTTTGCTCCTCTTTTTCTTCTTCATGGTGTTCCTCCTCTTGTTGTCCTTCTTCTTCATGTTGGCCACCATGAGTTTAGGTTTGCAAGTTACACTAGGGTAGTTGAAAATGTCCATGCATGACAAAGATATCATGGTAAAGGTGGTCAAGTCTTCATAAAACTTGGTTAAGGAGGAAATTGGTATCTGTGGAGCTTAAGGTTGGGGTTGAAATTGAGGTGGAGGAAGAGGAATTTCTTCTTATGTTTCTTATTCCATGGCTTGGCTAGACTCACTCACTACGATTTTAGGCCTTTTTCTCCTTGCGTATTAAAGGCCTTTTTCACCAAATACATATTCATACCCTTCTCCTTTTTCTTTTATTGCCTTGGCATTAAACATGTATTGAATGTCAATGAAGGTCTTTTTGATTCAGTTTTTGAGTAGGGCTTTATTTTTTTTATTGAGAGCACCAATATGCTTTGCAATTTTGGAGATATGGGAGGAAATAATAATGACACCTTTCTTGGCTGATTGGAGATGAAGAAGGTAATCAATTAGGAAATGGGCAGTTTGGATTCCCTTTCCCTTAATGAGTCCATGGAGAAAGAACAAGTCTTTTTGAGAGACTTTCTCATTTTCATCACCCCTTGCATTGATGGAGAGGGTGATGATTCTATGTAGAACCCAATATCAAAGAAGTTTTATATGTTTCGCTAAAGAGATTTTGGGGTCAAATTTAGTTTCAAAGGAAATTTCAATCCAAAGGGTTTGCACATTCATTTCATATTCATATATATGATATGAACCCTCAGTTTGAAAGTTAAAGATGTTGGCTAAGTCATTGAGAGAAGGTTCATACCTTTGTCCAAAGAAATGGAAATCAAAGGCATAATGACCTCTAGTTGGATGCAATTATTTGTGAACATGAAGTGTTGCAAGGAATTCTCTTGTTAATTCCTCAAAGCCATCTTCCTCAATATAAATGAATTTTTCCCATTGAAGGTTGTTGGTGTAGGCTTTGATGCTATCTTGAATTTCTAATTTTTGGAAAGTCAATTCACTAGGAATTTTGGTAGAGATTATTTGTTTTTCTAGGAGACGGTTGTATAATTATTTTTTATCAGCATTGATTCCTTGCATGAGTTTAAGGATATTTGGTTCTTAAGAAGAAGATACAACTTGTTTACCCTTTCTTGACCTTGTTGCAATTGATGAAGAGAATAAGAAATGAAGATGAAGAAATTAAAGAAGATAAATAGGAAGAGAACTTAGAATTCTTGAAGGAATAGGAAAACTAAAGAAAAAGAGAATTTTTTTTTGAGGAAAAAGACTTGGAATTAGAATAGGAAAAGAATTTGGAGTTATAAACTATTTAGGAATAAAAAGGGGTATATATAGGCTTGAAAAGAGAGAAAAACTAACTTAGAAAAATGATAAAAATAGAATTTGATGCAAATTTGCCTGTTATAGCAACGGCTCCATTTTGCTGTCAGTCACTGAGTCACGACTACAATTGAGAAATCGTGTCTGAGACTTGGAAATCATGAGTGAGACTTCTATGCTGACAGCAACGGCTAAAAATTTAAATATAGTGACTGCGATTTCAAGACAACCATAAATTTTTGAAAAAATTTTAGAAGGAAATGTGATGCAATGCAAATGGCATTATGACTCAAGATCAAAATAGATGTAATCATGTACATTAAGCACTTAAACATCATCAAATTATAAAAATTCAAACAATCATACCATAGATACCAAAAAGTAACCAAAATGCACCAAATATCATCAAGTCAATTCATTAATGGTCTTAATCATATTGGCATTTAATCAAAGCAACATTTTCAATTGGGAATTAAATATTCTTACCAACATTGCCAATGCCAATTGCCTTATCCTTGGCATTGTTTGCAAGTATGGTAACCCATCAAAGCTTTTCCTTAGACTTTCATTCCTAATTATATGTCTTGAGCATCCACTATCTTCATATCATTCACTCTTTATTCTTAGTGGATTTAACACACCAATAAGAAAAACAATTCATCTTTGCTTTGGTACCCAAGCATATTTGGGTCCTTGATGGAAGGATCCTTAAGCTTTAATTGAGCCTTTCTTATATAACAAAACACATTAATATGACCAATTTTCATACAATAATGGTACTTAAGTTTTGACTTGAAATTCATCTTACGCACAACCTTTTTTTTTTATGAAATTTTGGTCTCTTCATAACATTATAACAAGAATGCATACAAAAGCAAGTATTATGTTATGATTGTGGGTGCCTTTGAGCATGCCTCTTTTTATATATGAATGCATGGTTAACTCTTTGAGGCTTAACTCTTGAGTCTTATGCACCATTTTTAATCTTTTTAGGATTAGAAGGTTTAGTGTGTGCTCTAGCCTCCTTGAGGACTACCTTAATACTAAATGTTTAAGGATTAGAGGCTTTCAAAAATGACGGAGGAGAGAATGTAGAATTTGATGAACCATCAAAGTCAAGATCATGCCTCATTAAGAGTGATCTTTGAGATGCAATTAGTGTATCCAAAGCTTCCTTTTCTTTGTAAAATTTAGAAATTGAGGCTCTTAATTCTTTAACCTCTAATTTTAAAGAATCATTTTCTTTATTTAAAGCTTTAAATGAAGAGGTTTTTGTGGAAATTTCTTCCAATAAGTCCTTGAGACTAACATTGGATATTTTCAAACTTAAAACAAGTTTTTCCAATTCTTTGAAATTCCTTTTAAGTTGCGAACATTTTTCTTTATAAAATTTCATTTTTGAAAGATATTTTTAGCATTTCAAGGCCATAACTTTCATAAGTTCATTCTCATCATCCTCATCATCATGCAATTCATCATCATTATCATGAGATTGAGTGTGGAGTAAGCAATATCATCATCATTAGAGTGAGAATTGGAACATACCTTATTTGTAGGTTCCTCCAAAGCCATGAAGCAAAGGTTGGCTACATCCTCATTCGCCACTTCACTTGAAGAGTTATCATCCTAAATAGCCTTGCATCCTCTCTTCTTTTCCTTATCGCATTTCTTCTTTTTCTTGTTCTTGGGACAATCAGGCTTTAAATGGCCTTGCTTTCCACATCCAAAGCAAGTTACTTCATTTTTTCTATTTGCATTTGATGATCTCTTTCATTCTTCTAGTGATTCTTGTTAGCTTCTCATCTTATTCATCATTTGAAGAGTCACTTGAATTACTCTCATTATCAATTTCATCTTTTGAGGACTTGAGAGCTAGTGAATTCTTTTTCTCATTTTCTTAATGTTCTTCTTACTCTATCACTAGAGACATCTCTTTGGTAAGAAGTTTACCAATTAGAACATCAGTACGAACCTTTCCAAGATCCTCATTGGCTTCTTTAATGCTAGCCACTCTAACTCTATAATCTGTCTTTGGAAGCGCTTTAAGAATCTTATGATTAATATCAACCAAGTTGTACACTTTACCCAATTTCTTCATATTTATGATAATGGCTAGAAGCTTATTTGTCATATCGGTGATGCCTTCATTAGGCTTCATCTTGAAGAGCTCATACTCAGTTATGAGCAATTGAATCTTCTTGGCTCTAGCTTGCTTGGTTCCTTCATGGTAGTTCTCTAAAGTTTTCCAAACGCTAAAAGTACTTGAGCAATATTGAACTCAACCACATTCTTCTCTTAAAAGAGAACTAAGGAGAATTGCTATGCTTTTTTTGTTTTTGCCATTGGCTTTCCTTTGAGCATCAACCCATTCCTCTCTAGGAATTAATTCTTCAACACCATCAACCATTTTTTATGGAGGCTTCCATTATTTAATTATGCAATCCCATAAATCTATGTGATCACTATCAAGATACACTACTATTCTAAACTTCCAATACACATTATTTGTACTGTCAAGGTGTGTCTTAAGGTGATGCATCCCTTCATTGGCCATTTTGATCTTTTCTCATGTAATTAAGCTTGAAGAATAAGACCAAAGCTCTAATACCACTTGTTTGCCCTTATGCACTAAGAAGAGGGGTTGAATTGGTGAGAAATTAAAATTTAGATGAAAAGTGATAGAGAAAGAAAGATAGAGATACAAGATTTATAGTGGTTTAAATCCAACAGATCCTATGTCCACTCCCCAATCACACTATTTTGTATTTCCACTATCTATGGAGTTTTACCAAGTTCACTCCCAACTTAGTGTTTAGATTCACATTAAACTTTACAAGAGTCTTTCCCAAAGCTCACTTTTAACCTAAACAAGAGTTTTGAGAATGCTAACTCTAAGACCCAACCAAGTGTTTTACAAAGGCTTACACTCAAACCTAAACACGAGCTTTCTAAGGCTCACTCCCTAGTGTTTCAATGGATTAGAAAACTCGTGTTTAGGTTTTAGAAATGAAATTGCAAGATCTTGGACACTTGATAAACTATATTCTTATGTCTAAGGCCTTTAGAGGGGGTATTTATAGCTTACATCCTCCAAAGAGCCATTAAAAATGAGTATAAAAGAAAAAATACATTTTTAAAGCAGCTTGCAAAAGTTGTCCACTATAAGTAGAATGGCGGTCATGAAACCCAAATCACGGTCATAAAATTCATTTCTCTAATGGCTAATGACACATGGCATTTGATCATTGGCTGCTTGACTATCCATTAAAATGGAATGTTTGCCTAATGAAAGTCACGGTCGCTACTGCTTGATCACGATTGGTATTACTAGATCACACCCATAGTCGCAGTTGCGAACTTAACTATTTCTTAAGGCAAATTTCAATCCTTTAGTCTTTAATTGAGTCTTGGTCGCGATAATGTGATTGCAGTTATGATATACTAGTCGAGGTCACGATTCTTCTTCCTTAGTCGCGATTCAGAGGCCAAGTTCATGACTTAAGAGAATTTTGAATCTTTGAAATTTTCAACTTATCTAATATATTTTATTTGCAAAATAAATACTTAACACACACATTAGATAATTTTAATTTGATTGACAAGATCAAAATAGAGATTGACTAAGTTTTTAAATAACTTAGGTCAACACGACTTATTTGCCCCACTTATCTAGCATATATCTTGCCTTCGAAGACTTTTCAAATCTTTCATCCATCTCTAACTCTGGATGGCGGCAGAATTATTTGAAGTCCTGCTTAGCTTTGGCATTATCTTTGGTTTCTTTTTAGATGTCTATTACCTATTAAAAATATTTTCAAATACATTCTTTTCAATGTGCATTATATCCAAATTATATCTAATCAAATTAGTGCTCTAACTTGGGCCGCTAACTGTAAATCATCTGGAGACATTCTTAGATGAGTAGCTTTGGTAGGATTGACATCTTCATTTTGTTTGAATGGAAGGGTAATGTAAAAATCTGAATTTTTCCATAAAGGTGAAGCGTGAGTGAATTCTTGATGAGAATTAGCACAACAATTTTGAATTAATTCATTTTTTATTTCATCAAAATTCTAGACACCAGATATCTTAGATATCAAGATGCAGTAATTGGTACTGTTGAAACCACCTTGAATGCAGGCCCTATCATTTTTACCCTTTTACCCAACTTTAATCTGGCCCTCAATGACCTACATGTCTTGTCTGCCTTTAAAGTCCAAATCCAGATCATTGGAGCACCTTAAGTTGCTGATGCTACTGCAGCAACTCTTCACTACCAATTGATCTACAGAATTCAAAACCATGCTATTAATCTCAACCTTCCTTTCCCAAATGAAGCTATTCATATAATAGCAGACTTTACAAATTCTCCAACCTGTATTCACATCCCTAAACAAATACCCAGGGATGACTTGATTAAGTTGTTACATGAAAAATGGGTAACCAACTATGAGAAGCTTCATGAAAATTCAGCTCCTCTCCAATCAACACAACCAGTTTTTATTTCCAAAAAAGATAAAACTATTGAAGTTGTTTTTGATAAGAAAAACATGACTGAAGCTCTTCAGTCCTCATCAGCTTTTCCAACCTAGTTCATGATGGCTCTATGGCCTCAAGAAGAAAATGTTCTAATTGTGGCTTTCGATAAGTAAGGCAGACCAATATATGCTTTCGAAAGAGACGGCCATTGTTAT
Source organism: Reutealis trisperma (assembly GCA_947687605.1). Taxonomy (NCBI): domain Eukaryota; kingdom Viridiplantae; phylum Streptophyta; class Magnoliopsida; order Malpighiales; family Euphorbiaceae; genus Reutealis; species Reutealis trisperma. Next base: position 57,318 of record CANTUT010000482.1, read on the forward strand.
TGGGATAAATGTGATTGTGATGATTGTTATCGTTTCTCTTTGGAAAATGGTGATCCTTACAGATAGAAGTTAAGAAAGTTTATAATTGCTGGATGCATAAAGCAACAGGTTTATCTAAAGAAGGATGATGATGATAAAGATCCTTTTGATCTATCACTTAATCAAATCTCTAATATGTTATCTCCATATTATATCCCTCTTTCTTCAATAGGCTACTGCAAAGGTTCTTTACCTCCTGTTGATAAACCAAAATATAACAAGGCTCCTTTGCCATGTTACAAGCAAACTCTGAAGATCATTCGCAAAGAATCTTCTTTGCAAGCTTCTCCTCCATCGTGCTACATGTTCCAACCATTCACTACTCAGTATAAAGAAGATTTTCCTTCCTTAGCAGATACAACAAACTCCAAAACTAATGTAAGGACCACTCCTTATATTAAGAACCCTGTTGGTGTCAGTGTTGAAGGAAAGCCTCTTTTAGTGTCTCCAGCTAAAGCAGTTCTCAATTGGCAGATAGAGAATGCTCAAGCCTAAAACAGAGTCCTCAAGAGAATTGAGACACGTGTTGAACAGATCTCTCTCCAAGTGAATAATCTTGATTCACATGTGACCAGTCAAGTAAAGGCAGCACACAATCTCTATTTGTCTCTATAGTTAAAATTAGAGATAAAAATGAAAGAAATGAAAGCCTTGATAAAAGAAAAAGGAGGATTTTCATATCAAGTTGCTCAGAAAGAAAGTGAGATTGATAGTATAAAACAATAATTAATGGCCTTGGAATAAGCAGTTAGATAAGACAGTTCAAATCCTTTCACATCAACCCCCTTTTCGTCATTCCTACCTTAGACTAAAAAACCATCACTCAGATTCACTCCTCAAGGTTCTCGACCAACCCTACCCTTAGTTGATCTTGAGTATTTTGGTTATAAGCCAAATATAGCCAGAAGAAAATAACAGTTTTTTCCACAAAACTCTAATGCACCCATATCTTTAACTAAAACCAGACCAACACCTCCACCTCCACAACACAAACACAAAAACCCAAATCTCCATACTTAAAACTAAAATCTATAGACCAAACTCCTCCAGACAACCTAATGATAAACCTTCTCACAAATTTCCTTGATGATTGTTTGGATTCAAATAATAGTCCACAACAAGCTATTATGATCACTCAAGAACTTTCCTCTAAAGAGTCCTCATAAGATACAATTTCAAAAACCAATGGTTCAGAATCAGAGGAAGAGCCTGAAATTCCTCAAGCCTTCATAGCTGACCCTCCTCCAGAAAGTTCTAATACTAGACAACAATAACAATCTTCTGGTACAAGAGTATCAGAATATTTTGGAGAATCAGGTCCTACTCCAATGCAACAATAACCTACTTATTCTTTCCCTTCTGATTCCAAAGACAACACACAGGAAAGCTAGCAATAAGAATTTTGGAGAAATGTTCCCAAAGTAGACTCCAAGTCTTCTCAGTTCTTTACTCTAGATGACATTCCTTCTGAGCAGTATGCTTACAGAATCAAAGAGTTTAGAGCATGGCTTGAAGTTCAAATTGCTAGACCTGATGTTACACAGAGACAGGCAATTGAAGATTTCATCATAGATGTGTGGGAAAGTTAGCATACTGGTATCTCAATCTCAGTGACTTAGCAAGGATCCAGTTAGTCCTCACTGACCCGGCTACTTTTGTGTGTCATCTTCAAAATGAGTTCATTGGACTGCCATCAGAAGATCTTGAAAACAATAGGAAAGATTTTTCAAGATGAAATGTTGTTGTCTCTAGAAAAAAGATTTAGATAAACATTTTAGCAACATGTCCAAAAAATTTTATGAACTCAAAGGAACCACCAATCCTGACCTAAAACAAGCCTTTGTCAGTTCTTTACCAGAACCCCTTGAAACAGCCATTCATAATGCTTTGCAGGACAGAAACCAATTTGTGACTGATTTAACCCTTGGCCAAATTTGCCAACTAATGATCTGATCTCTCTATAAGATCTGCGATACTTATTGTCTTCTCAAACACACCCTCAAAAGACACAAAGATCCACCATGAAAAATGCTTGTTACAGACCAATATCTTTGTGTTAAATGCTAGGATAAAGACTGTGTATGTCCTTCAGGAAAGAAGAAAAAGCATTTTTTCATATCAAAAGGAGTAAAGAAAATATTTTATTAAATGAAATATTGAAGTTTAAATTTATTATGATTGATCGAATTAAGAAATTTTAATTAAAGGAATTGAAATTATTGTCAACATATTATTACTATTTGAATTTTGTATATTGTGATTTATAAAATAATTATTGAATAATATTGTGAATTATGTGAGATTAATATTTTGTTAAGATTATTATTTGATAATAAAGTATAACCATATGTTATTATTAATATTATTATGGAGTAATAATAATAATAATAATAATAATAATAATAATAATAATAATAATAATAATATTATTATTATTATTATTATATGTTATTTAAAGGACCTACCAGCATCGGATTGGTTCAAATGAACCAATAAGAGCTAGGTCTACCCGGTTTGACAGAGAGAGAAAGAGAGAGAGAGAAAGAGAGAACATGAGAGGAGAGAGAGAGAGGAGAAAGAGTGGCTATCAAACCAATTCACTGCCACTGAGCTATTGACCAGCTATCAAAACAATTCACTGCCACTGAGCTATTAACCAGTGACACGCTTCGCACCAGGAGGAAGGCCACCCTCTGCTCGTTTGTCTGCTAGAAGCCTGCCCCTAACGGCGTGCGTCGCCATCCCACCATCAACGTCGGCGAGCTCTTCTGAGCTATTTTTCAATCTCTTTTCGGCTATCGTTCTTGATGATTTTTGTATTTCTAGAATCCTCTCTTCATTTACTTTAATTCGGTATATCATTTGCTAATTTTGGATGACTTTCATTTTTACCGGATTCCGACGACTCCCACGGCTACCGACACCATTTCTTGCAGTTTTCCAGCGAGTGACAAAAAGTGAATAATATATTTGGACTCCTTAGTTAACAAGTTATCTATTGGTCCCGTCACAACCCTTCGAATCGTGATGCTGTCACTGCTGAAATTTTTCGGCGACCACTGAAATGGATGTTTTCGGATAATATCTTTAGCTTATTAAACCGAGTCACGTGGTATAAATTATGACTCCTCATATTTTATAGATAATGAGTTATGAATTTAATTGTGAGAATTTTGGTAAATAGTTTAGTTCAAATTAATTGGTTTAATTGAGTTACTAAATTGAGATAATTATTAATAGTATGATTATTGAGCAATATTGATGATTAATTGAAGAGTAAAGTGAAATATTGAGATTAATATTGGTTAAATTGAATTATTTGGCATTGGTTTGATAATGAAAAAATAAGAATGGTGGACGAGAATTAAAGTATTTGAGGTCTGAGTTGGACCAAAGTTAATTGTTTTATTACTGATAAATTGAATTTATTTTAATAGGAAGTTAAATTTAGCTTAAAGGAAATTCCGCCAAAATTTCAGTAGAATTTTAGAAACAAATTTTAAAGGAGTTGTGTGATGGTATTTGAAAAATATTGATATTCTTAGGATGAGATTCTAAAATGGATTAAAAAGGGATAGTTAATATAGACTAGAATTAGTTTATAAATAATTGAATTGGAAATTGTATATGTAGGCAAAGGTGAGCCAAGGAAACAATTGGATTACATACAAATTGAAATGATTGGAATTGATTGGAGAATTGCATACTGAAGTGAGTTGTGAAATATATTCATACATGGTAACCCACCATGAATTGTTTACCATGCTTCTTATTGAACTAAATTGATTCATATTGCTTATTGAATATTATTATTGCTATTGTTATTGACCATTAAATCCTTAATGTTATTGATCATTGAAACCTTGTTATTATTAATTATTGCCATTGACTATCAAATGACCATTTGGATCCATATATTGTTATTGTTCGTACAGAGCCGTTGACTGAACCTTAAACCACAATTGTGACAAAACGCCTATACTAATGGGAGATAATCTATTAGGCCTTATGCACTGGTGACTGTGAACCCTCAAATTTGCACCTCTTGATTCGACTGCAGCTTGACACCTACTAAGAATAGGGCGCTACACATACATTGGTCCCGCTTGCCGGTTAGCAGGCAAGGGTCAAGGGGGCAGCGCCCCGTCGAAAAAAATAAATTTCCTGAATCTTTCACCTCCAGCCGACCGTCTTTCAGTTACGAACCCATAGTATCAAAACAAACTCGAATCGGAACTGAAATGGGCCCGAAATGGATGAAAATAGGTGAAACCGCACGAAGTGGCACGCTGTCGTCTGGGAGGCATGTTTACCGTGCCGCCCAGAACGCGGCATGCATTTTGTGCCATCGGTGTTCCTGCTGTGCCACCGTGCATAGCACCAAGTTGAGGTCGGCAGTCAGGCGGCAAGCCTGCCGTGTCGCCCGGACGGCCGGCGCGTCAGCCGTGTCGCCCCTACCGTCGGCGCCGCGCCGACGCTGCTGTCCGTACCGCCGGACCCACCTCGGGTAGCTCTATAAATAGGAGCCTCCTCTAGCCTCATTTGGCACGATTTCCAACGACTTTCAATGCATTTCAATACATTTTCAAGCTCATTTGAGGCATTCCAATACATTTCCAGCTCATTTGGGGATTTGAAAGGATAGAAATTCTCTCTGATACTTTTCATCACACTATTTTGCTAACTTTTTGCTGTTAAGGTTCAATTTCAAGGTCCTAAATCTAAAGTGGAGTTTAGATCTGGAGTTAAGCTCGCCCTGTTCATCCGAAAATCAAGAAAAGCAAAGGTATAATCTTCTTTCTATTTTTCAAAATTCTAAACTCAGATCTAGAATTCTCTTTAGGTCTAAAATAGAAAAGATCTAAAATTTATTAATTTAAGAATTAGAATTAAATTAATAAACAAACCAATACTTTTTTCCAGAACCCCTCCTTCGCAAGAAGGGAGAACTGCATGGGGTTTGATTCCTATTCAATAGGATACACAGGCTGCCATTATGAAAGGCATCAACTCCAAAATCTTTTATCAATATTGTTTTCCTTTCTTTTTATTTTGATTTATTTGTACTAATTTTTTATTTATGATTTTATTTTTTAGTTTAGTTGGGGAATGTGTGCTTTTCCTAGTACCCATAAGGGCTAGAGGAAAGATCCTATTTATTTCATTTGTTTTGATATTGTAATAATTAAGTAGGATTTATCTTGCCTATTTATTTATTATTATCATTCCATCACATCATATATATATATATATATATATATGTTCATTCATCATTGTATTCCTGTTCATGCATATACAAAAATTCATTTTTAAGAGTTATTTTGCATTTTTAGCTAAACTAAAGAAAATAACATTTTCTTAATTGTGTAATTACCAAAACCTAATCCCCGAACCCTCCTTGGTCACTTGCAGATTGATGCATTTTCCATTAGGATAAATCAAATTATTTTTGGAGTCAATCATTTTGGGTTTTCTTTAATTTTCCCAATTAAAATAAGTAAATTAAAGTGGCGGCTCCCTTTCACAACTTTCAAATCACAAAAATCAATTTTCCGAACTCACAGCAAGTTCCAATCGTGGAGTTTCTTCCGAAGAGCATTTCGATTCCTCGGCGGATCGGACCGGTGCTTGGGTGAGATCTCACAGTGACTCAATTGATAGAGCCTAATTTATCAGTGTCCTACCTAGAAAAGGCTATGCATTATGGGCGTATGCTCGACCAAGCATATATAATAAATTACTACCATTATTGATTGTTATTGATTGATTGATATTATTTTGTCCCTTTTGGTGCCATTTCTTTCAGGCACGTATATGTTATTGTTTCTAACCTAATGTATTGCTATATGACATATTTCTTCGTGCAACCCCTAGGTATGGTTATATTCCATAATTCACTGAGCTGAAAGCTCACCTCTCTTCATTATTTTTTCAAGTATTAGAGCAAAGGAAGCTAGAAGTAAAGAAGATTGAGCTTCTTGCTTTTCTTTCCTCCACAAGAAGCTATCTTTGATATAAAAATTTTAATTGCTTTATCATGTTTATTATTTTATGACTCTAGACGTTTTGTGCTACATGAATGGACTCAGACAATAGTTACTATCCATTTAATTCAGTTCTAATGGTATTATATTAAATGGAATATTTTGGACTACCATGTGATAGAGTATACAAATGGTATTGAAAATGTTATTTTTATTAATACGAAAAATTTATTGATAGTATTTGGCAATGATTAATAAACTATATTGACATAAGAAAATATAATGATAACAAATGTATACGAGTTAATTGATAAATATTATTGATTATTAATATGATTTAGGTTCTGATGTTGGGCAATAATTATATGTAATTTTATGTTTTTGAATGCTTGATATAGGATTGAATTTATAGTAGGAATGGGTTTTACGAGTTTTCAGTCGCTTACGCCTACCTATGCCCTGGATCTATCACGGCTCAAGAATTGGGTTGTGACAAAATCATTGGTTAATTTTTTTATTCAAAATATTCTTTTAATTGATTTTTTTCATTCACAAGTTAGCTAGGGTTAACTAGGGTTGGAGTTCCTAATTTTTTTTTTTAAAAGTATTCGCGAATAATTCAAACTTATTTTTAATTTTTTTCAACCGAACATTAATTTTTTTCAACCGAGCATGTAATTATAATTAGTTTTTTTTTTTTTTTTTTTTTAAATCATACCTTAAAAATAGCTTAATGATCTTAATATCTAAAATATGATCTATAACGGATTTTCGCTTTAACAATTTCTTGACTCAAATTTGATATGCTAGTTACTTTCGCATATATATACATTGCTTGTAATTATTATGAATTTCAAATGCCTGATTATATATCATTGAATATTGAATATTGGGTAAAATAAAATTATTTTAATCAATAATAAAATAAAATTTTAATAAATTTATGAAAAATAAAATGAAGTTAATAAAAAAAAAATTAAATTTTAGTCCAATGACAATTAATATTTGTTTTAATTAATAAGACAAAATACAAATAGTAAAAAAATAAAAGTAATAATGTAATATTTCAAATTTACATAAAATCTATTTGAATGTGAAATCTAAAATCTATAAAATATAAATTATTAATATTTAATTGCTCATTGATACTGAATAATAATTAAATATGATACTTATATTGAAATATGAAGTAATAAATTTGCTAGCTTATTAAAAAATTATTGTTTTCTATTTATCTTATACAAATTTTTGTATACATGAGAAAAAACAGTGTTAAAGTTGCTGTGATTATTAAATTTTAACTCCTAAGTCTCTTTAAAAAAAATTCTTTTTACATACAAACTATTATAAACTTAGACTAATAAAGACAATATCTTAAACTGAATGAAGATGTAATAATTAATTAAAATACAATTATATAATATAAATTCTAAACCTAAATTTATTTGAGTTTTTTTTTGAGAGAAAAATTTATTTAAGTTTCTTTATTATTCTTAATATAAATGAATAATGGGCCTATCAACGCATATATCTTGTTTCTATTTTTGTATCAGTAGAGGTACATTTTTAATTTTTCTAATTTATAAAAATAAGCATAAAAATTTGAACAGTGTATTCAAGTTTTTAATTAGATTAAAAAATTTATAAACAAGTATGATTTGTATTATAATCTTTTATTAAAATAAAAAAAAAGTTGGCAAAAAAAAAAAAAAATAGGACTAATTGTAAAATAAGCAAAACTTTAAATAGGATTATAAATTCACATACATCTTTTCTTTACTCTTGTTCTTGACCTTTAGCCCTATTTTCAATTTATGAAAGTGTGATTTTTTATTAATAAAAATAATGAATTTTTTTTAATAAAAAGTATTTATTAACAGTTAAGATGATACATAAAAAATAAAAAGAAAAATATACAAAAAATATATATATATATAATTTTTTTGTTTGTCAAAATAAACGTGAAATATTACTATGTTTAAAAAACATTAGTACAGACCCAGTGATTTTATGAAACTCTTCAGTTTAAAAAAGAGTCTGCAACAAATTTTGATTTTAAAACGTCAATTATACATATTCATATAATAAATATATTTGCATAATAAAAATATAATTAATTATATTATATTATGTAGGTAATAAACCATAAAAAATACTTGGTAATTAAGAAAATTTATTTTATGCTTGAATTACTTGTTCTATAATACCCAAATATAGAAGAATAAACATGCTCATTAATATATATATATATATATATATATATATATATATATATATATATATATATATATATATATATATATATATATATATATATATATATATATATATATATATATATATATATATATATAACTAAATGAAAATTTAAAAAATAACATAATTATAAAGTCAATTAAAAATATAAAAATAATATTATAATGACAAGTAAAAAAAAAAATCATATCATGATTGAAGTTAAACCTTAAGAATAATCCACACAAATATGTTTATGATTATACTTATAGGAGTCTTTATAGAGTAATATTGGTAAATTTAAAAATCTTTCTAGGTTTAGTATTATATTTTTAGTCCAATCAAATAATGATGATTATTTTTATCTTTTATATTAAAAATTATATACTTTTTGGACAATTTAAAAGTTTTATCTCTTAATAATTTTTTTATATCGTATAGATATAGATACAGATTTAGATAGATGTAGACTCATGTATTTTAATCATATATTTTCATTTAATTTGTATTTTCTTAAAATATTTTAACATATATGAATTTAATCATAAATTTTCATTTAATTTGTATTTTTTTAAAATATTTTAACATATGTAAATCATCTTTATTAAATTTAAGTGTTAATATTTTACATTTTCATAATTTTAAATATTAATATGAAGAAAATATATATGTCAACCCATGGTGGATTTACTTGGTGGAAAGTGGGATCTTTGAAACCCACTTCTTTACAAAAATTCTTAATAATATATATATTTTATATGCTATGGACTCACATTAACTATTAATTGGATCCTATTAATTTATATACTAATAAAAAATAAAGAAATAAATATTTGTATACAAATAAAGAGAAAAAAAAAGTTTATTTCTTATTTAGCTTGTGTGATATTGACCCCACTTTATAACTTTTTAAATCCATCACTAGTGTTGAATTTATTATGTATAGATCAACTGAAAAATAATAATAAAAAAATTATATGTATTAATTTATATAAATTTTAATTAATAACTACATGCGTAAAAAATGTGATGAGTTGGTGTCATATAATAACTTAATTGAAAAATTTTCTAAATAACATTTGAATTCAGTTTTTATCATATATTTAGATTTAAATATATGATTTAAGAATATTCAATATAGTTAATTAAATTTATAATTTACAATTTTATATAATAAAATAAATATAAAATATTAAAAGATTTATGAGTACTTAAACTTACATTTAAAATTAAAAATTAATAAATTAAATATAGTTTCGAATTTTAACTAATTTAAGTTTCAAAATATCAATAGATGATTAAACATCTAATAATTTCCATTTGCAAACATAAAAAAAATACATAAATGCATAAATAAATCATTAAAAAACTATAAACTCAAAATATATCTTTTATCATTTTAAAAGACAGTGTTTTAGTTAATATAAAAAAAATATTCTAGGTTAACCAGTTATACCCAATCACCGAAACACCTATTCAATCATTCAAGTCACATAGTTTTTTGTGTGTCAATTGTAAATCTGGTCTAATCACAAACTCTATCCGATTTAATGCTCAGGCCATCGAATCGACCCCTCAATCAGATCCGAGTTTAATCACATTTGTTTACAATACCTTAGATTTGGATTTATGATGTGTAAAAAAAATTCAATTCACTTGTCAAGGTTGTCCTATTGAATAGATCATCCTAGAGAGACATAATGGTTTTGTCTAGCAACTTTATTACAAAATCTTTGATCTGTTGAATTAATATCATGCACAACAGTCCTTTATAGAAATAAACTTAAGCATTCTACCTATTATGATGCTAATTGCTGTGAGATCTCGTCTGAGCACTTGTCTGATCTGCTAAAAAGGAAAAAAAAATGCTCATTGGGAAAGAACTCACGGTTTACATTGATTGATTTTGAAAAATGCATTTTAAAGTCATCACCTTAATTTTATTTTAATTAAAAAAGGTTAAGGAAAAAATTTAAATTGACTCCAATTATTATTTCAAAGAAAAAGTGCATTAGTCTTAAAACCAAAGAAGATTTAGAGACTAAATTTTTGGTTCATCTGAATAAAATTAGTTTGGTAATTAATTTAGTTGTGACTTAAAAATAAGTTTCATGATTAATGCATGTACAATTTATTATGATGCATGACAATCTATTCATAAGATAAATAAAACAGAAAAGAAACTAAAGAAAGGAAAGTCAAGTTAAAATTACAATGAAAATCCAAAATTAGGGGATACCTTTTCTAACCTTTATGGGTTCTAGACAAGTTACACATTCTCCAAACTAAATCCTAAAATAAATGAAGAAAACAAAAGTGAATAAAGTGATGGGGCAGGAATTTATTTATTTTAATTGGATTTGATACTTGAACCAAGCATGCCACGTATCTTTTTGAATGGGAATCAAAACCCATATAATTATCCCTTCTTACAAGAAGAGTTTTATTTAGTCAAACCATTTTATCATATTTTGATTGATTAATTGATTTGAGAGGGAGTTGAGTTGGTTGATTGATCATTTTATATTTTAATTAACTTATTAAATGTTATGGGAAAACAATTAATTAACCCATTTGTTTATCAAAGGATTTTGATCATATAATTCTCACAATTAAATCATGTAACACATACTTGATGAATTTGATGAAATCAACATGTTACAATTCTCAGTTATAAATTTGATTTTTTTCTCCTGACCCTTTTTATTACGACGGCTTTCTAATGGCTTGTTCTTAATAATTGTAAGCATAAACCTTAATGGATAGAGAAAATACCAAATTATATCTTTATAATTTAATCCGATATGTCCATCAAATAACTGAGTAAACGGTCAAGATGTATCGGCTATTTAATTATTATTATTATTATTATTATTATTATTATTATTATTATTATTATTATTTGGGCTTATGGATATGTAGTTAGTTGGCCCAATATTAGGTCATAATCTAACATTCTCCCACTTAGCTTAATCATAAGATAATCTTAAGATTAAATAGTGTAACTTTAAGTGCACGTAAAATAAATCCTAAAATTCAACGTAAGTTACTTAATATGATAAAATGACAAATGCGAGTTGTGGCGGTTGTATATTATTTATCCAATATACTTCCATTCATATACTACAACATCTGCTACACACCATATTAAGTTTATAAATAATGATATAAAAAAAATTTCATCATGGTCTAAATTATTTCCTTTAGACTTTCCTATCTAAATATTAAAACATAAATGTATACACCATTATAAAATAGTAAATCACTAATGCAAAATTAGAAACACATTATTGAGCTCATAGTGCTAGTAATATTATAAATAACTATCATTTGAGGGCACAACCGAGACCCATTCTATGTGTATGTTCTTTAAATGTCTTTGGTTGTAAACCCTTAATTAAAGGATCATCTATCATAAGTACTAATATGCTTAATTGACACTCTTTGTTTCTGAACTCCTTTCTTAACAGAAAAATATTTTAATTCCATATGTTTGGCACCTTTTGAATATTTGTTATTCTTGGAGAAAAACACTGCAATGGAATTATCATAATAAATTTTCACTGACTTGGTAATGGTGTTGACAATCCCAAGTCTTGAAATAAATTTTTGCAACCATAATGCATGAACTATGGCTTCAAAACATGCCACAAACTCTACTTCCATAATGGATGAAGCAACAATAGATTGCTTAGCACTCTTCCATTATATTTCTACATTTACTAAAAGAAATAGATAACCAAATATGGATTTTTTGCTATCAAGACATCCAGCAAAATTTGAATTCGAGTATCTAATCACTTTCAAATGATCAAATCTTGTATACATGAGCATATAGTTCTTTATTCCTTGCAAATACCTGAATACTTTCTTTACAGCTTTCCAATGGACAATTCTAGGATTGCTTTGGTATCTGCCCAACATTCCAGCCACAAAACTGATATTTGGTCTTATACAGGTTTGCAGATACATTATACTGCCTATAGCCAAAGCATAAGGAATTCATTCCATCTCTTGTCGCTCTACATCATTCTTTAGACATTGCAAAAAACTAAATTTACCCCCTTTTTAAATAGGAACAATTCCTGTTAAACACTTGTCCATATTTCCCCTTTAAAATTCTTTCAATATAACATTTCTGAAATAGTCCTAACAATCCTTGTGATATATCATGAAAGATTTCAATTCCTATCACATAAGACGCCTCTCTCATATCTTTCATTTCAAAATATTTAAAGAGAAAATCTTTCATTTCATGCAGTATGCCCAAATCATTAGGAGTAAGTAAAATATCATCAGCATATAGAACAAAGAAAATAAACTTATTCCTATTGATCTTTTGGTATATACATTGATGTTTCCTAAAAACCAAAAGACATTATAGTATCATTGAACTTAAGATACTATTGTCGAGAAGCTTGTTTAAATCCATATATTGACTTCTTAAGTTTACATACCATTTGAACTTTTGTTGAGAAACCTTTAATTGGTCTATAAATACTTCTTCTTCAAAATCTCCATTAAGAAAGACTGTTTTCACATCCATTTAGTGTTACTCTAAATCATATTGAGCAACAAATGCCATTATAATCCTTAATGAGTCTTTCTTTGAAACAGGTGAAAAAGTCTCTTTATAATCAGCGCCTCCTTTATAAGTATAACCCTTGGCAGCAAGTCTGACTTTATATCATTCAACATTGCCATTTGAGTTACATTTGATTTTAAAACACATTTACACCCAACTCATTTAGAACCTTCAAGCAATTCAACGAGATCCCAAACTTTGTTGTCTTCCATGGATTTCAATTCATCTTTCATGGCATCAATCTATTTTTTAAGCTTAGCACATTTTATGGCTTGTGAAAATGAAACTGGATCTTTATTGAATCCAACATCCAACTCTTGTAAAGAAATCACATAATCATGCAAAATGGCTGACTTTCTTTCTCTTTGAGATCTCCTCAAAGGTATTTCTAGTGATTCATGTATAATAGTTGGTTGTGAGTTAGTTCCTTGTGGGTTTGTTCCTCATTAAATATTGTTTAGTATTATCTAGATTTTCATTAATTACTAAACAACATTTGAAGCAGTGTGTGTTTCCTTATTTAAATGTTGTTCAGTATTATCTAAAGGTTCATTTATCATTGGAACAATATTTGGAACATTTATGGATGAAGAAACCTTTAGGGTTAAAAGAACTTCTAACCTTACTTCATTAATATCCATAGTTTGTCATTCATCACTCTTATTAACTTCATCATTCTCAATGAATTTAGCATTTCTAGTTTCCACAAATCTAGGGCTATGGTCTAGGCAATAAAAAATAAATCTTTTAGATTTCTTTGGGTAACCAATAAAGTAATCACTAATTGTTTGAGAATCTAATAAATCTTTTCATATGAATTATAAATTCTTGCCTCTGTTGGGCAACCTAAAACATGCAAACGTCTTAAGCTAAGTCTCCTTCTAGTTCACAGTTCAAAAGGAGTTTTTGGGACTGCCTTAATAGAAACCCTGTTCAATAAATACATAGTAGTTTTAAGGGCATACATCCACAAAGATTTACCATCAATGTCCTATTTTGCCTTTATGCCACACCGTTTTATTGAGGTATACTTGGCATGGTATGCTGTGCACATATGCCATATTTTTCAAGTAATTTTGCAAATGGACCTGGACATTGTCCAGACTCATCATATCTCCCATAGTATTCACCACCTCTGCTAGTTCTTGTAATTTTTACCTTTTTGTCAAATTGCCTTTTAAGCTTAGTTATGTATACCTCTAAGGCATCCGTTGCTTGAGATTTTTTCTTAAGCAAATAAACATAACTATATCATGAAAAGTCATCAATAAATGTGATGAAATACTTTTCTCCACTAAAAGATGGAGCATCAAAAGGTCTACAAATATCAGTGTGCATAATCTCTAGAAACTGAGTGCTTCTTGTGGCTCCTTTCCTATTATGTTTAGCTTTCCCTTTATTCAATCCACACATATACTTAGATCAGTAAAATATAGATTTGGAAGAATCTCATTCTTTACTAGTCTTTCTAACCTTTCTTTGTATACATGACCCAAATGTTTATGCCACAAGTAAGTTGATTTTTCATTCAATGCACTACACTTAATTCCAACATTATTATGAATAATAAGCAAAGATTTGGCAAATTTATTATCAAGTTTCAATTTATGTAAACTATCAGTGAGAACAGCAGAATCAATACATAAGGTGTTCTTAAGTAAATTGAAATAGCCATGACAAAAATCTCCTTTAAACCTAATAACATCAAGTTTTGAAATAGAAACTAGGTTTCTAGAAATTGAAGGTCAATAGAGAGTTTCCAAAAGATCTAGTTCATGATCAGAACTCAAAATTAAGCAATAAGTCTCTATGCCTTTAATTGAAGCCTTTATACGGTTTCCCATAATGAGAAAATTCTCACTTAGGTTTATGGTTTGTATCATAAGGAATCCTTGCATCATAATGGAAGCATGAATAGTAGCACCAGTATCAAACCACCAATAATTTAGAGAAACTTTAGATAAGTTTGATTTGAAATATACAAAAACATAATATTTACCTTTCTTTTTGAACTAAGCCTTATGTTTCAGGCAATCTTTCTGCCAATGTCCAACTTTCTTATAGAATTTGCACTTGTCTGCCTTTTGTTCCTTTTAATTTGCTGGTGCAGCATTACCAGATGATTTCTTTTTCTTAGACTTGTTGGCTTTCACTTTCAATCCTTTTCTAGCTTCTTGATGTACCAAGTTAATAGATTGACTCCTTTGTTTTTTCATTCTTGCTTCCTCTTGAGTAAGCTTACTAGACAATTTATTAATATCCTACTTTTCCTTTATAATACTATAGTTAATTTAAAAATGAATTGTATCATAAAGGAGTCATCCACTGTCATTCTCAATGTCTTTAACATTGATGCAATGTTAGTCATCTCAATAATGTAGTTCTGCATATTTCATGACCTAATATACTTCATGGTCGTGAGTTCTACTATTAAGGTACCAGCAAGTGACTTGTCCATAGAACGAAAACATTCTTCCACAAATTTCAAGTATTGTCTTGCACTTTTAGTTTATGGAATAATTGTCTTAATGTTATTGGCAATAGTTATTCGCATAAACATAAGGTTCAATCTATTAGAATGTTCCCATGCCTTATGGTATAACTTCTCTTCCTCATTACTCATATTTATAAGAGCATAAGGTTAATCCCCTAATAGTGCCAAGTCAAGTTCCAAAACACCTAAGTGAAAATTGACTTGTTCACTTTATTTAGATTCAAACCATTGAAAACAGTAACTGATGAAGCTTTTAAATGGAGAGAAATAACTGCAAAAATAATACATAAATGCTAATATTATATACAATTCCATTTAATTCCATTTATGGATTCAAAATAAATAAATAATTAAAAGTATACTATAGTTCCCCTTTGGGTGGATACTATAATACGCTATCATAATTTAAATGCCAATGATAATCAATCATGAGTAAATAAATATTGTCAATCAAACACATATGTCATCTTTAGATATATAGACATATTTGATCAAAGATGTTAATTCACTCTCATTATGTTTAATCTTTTATACAGTAATTAAACTCACTTTTGGGTGAATTAGAAGGTAATGAAATATTGAACATTAATTTATAATTAATTTTATTCACAGGCATTTCATTAAACATTATTGATAATTGATCGTTCATTTATGCATCATCATAGTTTGTCCACTTTGGTGACTAATAAATAATAAATATAAAATTCATACATAAATTAAATACTTTATTTTAATGATATGCATTTATAAAATAATAATGCGGAAACTTTAATAAATGCAATCAAATAAAAATTTCATTTTCTTTATATATACGCACAAATCTAATATGCATATTAATTAAATTCATAACGTCTTTTATAATGCATATTATTACATGCCACTCTCTCTCTCTCTCTCTCTCTCTCTCTCTCTCTATATATATATATATATATATATGTACATATACATGCGTGTGTATATATATATATGTGTGTGTGTGTATACTTATACATATGTATATGTATATATAAATATATATAAATACATATACATATGTATATATATACAAATCCACATGCATATATATATATATGTGTGTGTGTGTGTGCATATATACATATATATTTTTGAAACACAGTTATGTTTTATGTCTAAACCCATATATATATATATATATATATATATAAATGGGTTTAGACATAAAACATAACTGTGTTTCAAAAATATATATGTATATATGCACACACATATATATATATATATATATATATATATATATATATATATATATATATATATATAGGTTTAGACATAAAACATGCCTGCGTTTCGAAAATACGGAAGCACAAACATATATGTCTTGTTCATTAAAACAGAGAACAAGATGATATAATTATTCTCACAAAAAATAATATTAACGTCATTCAATATGATATTCCAAGTTTATTTGCTTGACAATATGCTGGCTGACATTCCTTTTTAGGGAATATCTGATGACAGGCCAAGCCTATTAGACGGAATTAGCGATTTAATACACCTATTAATTGTTCAAAATAAAACTTTGACCAATCTTGATGAATAAAATATATTTAATATTCCGTTGCCAATAAAATTTAATAAACTATTCTTTATAGTCAAATCAAAACATCAAATTACAATTTTACATTTAAGAAATATTAATAAAATAATTTGGCCAAAATTCAAGAGAAAGAAATAATAAAAATAGTTTATGAACATAAATGAAGATATTATATGTTTAAAAACCATGCTCTAATACCACATTTTAAACTTTATGGGAAAACAATTAGTTATTTGTTTATTATAGGATTTTGAACATATAATTCTCACAATTAAATCATGTAATCCATACATGATGAATTTGATGAAATCGACATGTTACAATTTTCAGTTATAAATTTGATTTCTCTTTCTTGACCATTTTTATTATAATAGCTTTTTGATGGCTTGTTCTTAATAATTATAAGTGTAAACCTTAATGGGTAGAGAAAGGATCAAATTATATCTTTATAATTTAATCTATTACTTCCATCAAATAACCGAGTGAACAATTAGGATTAATAAGTTATTTAATTATTATTATTATTATTATTATTTGGGCTTATGGATATGCAGTTAGTTGGCCCAATATTAGGCCACAATCTAACATAACTAACCTAGGTGAATGAATTAAGAGAGTAGGGGTTAACAAATAAAAGAATTAGGAAAAGAGCTCAAAAGGGAAGAAGCGAATCCCAAAGAGGGAAAACAAAATGAAATAAACAAAGGAAAGGAAAAGAGACTTACCTTGCTTTATGCGGTTTTGAGATAAAGAAAACTTGTCTCGATTAGCGGTAGACATAACTCGGATGGCGGGCGGTGATTTGTCTCAGACGGTGTTTTAGGAAACTTCCTTAGACGATATTAAGGAAAGCTACCTCTAATGACAACCCAAATCACTTTGCAAAGAAAGGAACAAATAGCAAAGCAAAAACAAAACAAAAATAAAATAAGAGAAAAGAAAACTTTAGAATTAGAGTGCTCGTTCCTTGCTAGACCAAGATTATAGGATTGTTCGCTTGATGCAAATGCTAATTAAACAAGCCAAGAGGTTCAGAATAGTGTATGGGAGGTCTGAATATATAAGAAAAAGGTCTGGTGATGATCTGGAGGGTTTTTCGATGTGGAAAAATGGATTTTGGATGTGCTATCGCATAGAGCCACCTATAGTAATCGCAAGCAAGCTCTGCGGTACTGTAGAGCTGCCTTGTGCACTTTCAATTTTTAAGCCCATTTTCATTTATTCTTCTTCTATATGATAGTCACACTTTTGCCAAAGGTTCTTCAAGTTCAACCACATGCCAAGGGTGCAAGATTAAGAGTTCATAACTACCATCTCATCAGAATTAGCTTTGTCTGAAAGGCAATTTTGATGATAGTGAACTTGGGAAATAAGGATGGAATAAGGAATTAAAGTGATATCTAGGTCAGTGTTTGGATATGTTTGGGTGGATAAAATATGAAGAATGGAAGTAAAAGAAACCAAAAGGATGTCTAAATTAGGATTTTAGACATGTTTGGGTAATTGAATAAGAGGAAGATAGAAAAAAAAAATCACATGGATGTCTAAGTGATTGTTTCAAAACATTTATGTGTGGAAGTTGAATAAAAGCGGAAAAATTAACTAAAGAGAAACCTAGGTCAGTAAATAGATATTTCTAAGTGAAAGATGGCTATGATTGACTCAGATAAAGAGGCATAAAAAGGAACCTGCGAGGATGTCTAGTGTCTACTCTTTTTGCACTATAAGTATATGGGTTAATTATAGCAAATAGATTTAACAAGTAAAATGAGCGTGTCGATCCCACAGGGAAACGATTTTAAGTACCAAATTTATAATCTTTTGAATATTTAATCAAATAAAAATTTAAATAAAGGTGATCAATTCAATTTAATATAAATGACAAAATAATAGAAATCAATCGCATGAAAAATTCAGTAATGAATTAAATTCAATGGAAAACAACCTAGGGTTTAGACTTTAATTGATTTTCAAGCTATTGGCTCATATATATTTATGTAATCATTCAAACTAATTGGAATTAAAAGGTGATACTCCTTTACCCAAATAAAGTCCTCTATTGAGGTAAATTGTTAATACCCAACACTAATCTTACACCTACTGTCGCAGTTGCAAGTTCATTAAGTTCAATGGAAAATATAAAATTAACACCACCTAAGCATACTCATATGTCTATGAAGTAACATCTCCTAAGTTTATTAACACTATACTCCCACTTTCACCCCATCATATGGTATCTTAGATAATGAAAATGGTAGCCAATCATTCACATTCATTAAGCCCAAGGGAAATAATTTTATTCCAATCAATATCTATCTAAACCCCAAGAAAAATAAATCTAGCTACTCATAATTAAAGAAATGAAACAATTAATTGAATAAATCAAATGAAATAACATGTTTAATTCAAGAAAAATTAAAAGAAATTAGTTTAGAAAGAAACTCTAAAATAATCCACAAAGCTAGAAAATCCAAGGTTGAATTGCTCTCTTTGCTTCTTCCAAAAATCATGAAAATTCTCTAAGAATAACTCAAAAAGATTAATCACCCGAAATTGTCTATCTATGTTGTCCTCCTATTTTTTTCTCTTTTATTTCTTTTCAAAAAGTCTGCTTTTTCCTCTCCAAAACTGACCTCCCCTAATCTCGCTTCAATCCTCCTATTTTAGTTCCCTTTCCTTTCATGCTTTAATTAAAATATGATTTAAAATTCAAATAATTATCAAAGGCGCACAAGCTTTTGCAATTCTGGTACATAACCTGTGCATTCGGGGCTGAAAACTTAAAAGGAAAAGTTTGGATTTAGTCCATGCACTCTAAGCATTACCTTGTGCTATTTGGAATTTCCTCCTGCTTGCTCCATTTCAGCTTTAAAACATAAATCTTCTACTTAAACTCATTAGAATCATAAAATAAAAGAAATAATGGAATTCTGAGGGACTTCAACTAAGAATCAAGCAAAAACACTTCAAATATAAGGGAAAAAACATAATTTATTAAGGTAAATATTTAGCACATTAAATTCCCCCAAACTTAAAGGTTTGTTTGTCCTTAAGCAACTCAACTCAATGGTGAAATGATTAATAATTAAATTGATTAGATAAATTAGAGAAATCTCAAAAGATTGAAATTGAATATCAAGCAACTCAACTCAATGGTGAAATGATTAATAATTAAATTGATTAGATAAATTAGAGAAATCTCAAGAGATTGAAATTGAATGTCAAGAACAAAAGAACCACAAGCTAAGAACCATGTATTTGAATTAAATCATCCAGTGATCACATAAAGACATTGTTTGTACAAAAAAACTAAAATAAAACATGGATATTGTTATACTTCAGATAGGCATATACACTCAATTTCATTCTTAGAAAACCTCTAAAATAATTTTAGAAATTCCATCCTTCTCATAGGTATAACCATTCAATCCATCTCCACTAATAGAATGCACTATTTTTAAAAAGATCAAAAGGACTTTATTGGCTTATAATGGGGTTTTAAAGGGCAATGGCTAACAAAGAAAAGGCTAAATGTATAGCATGTTGAGAAAATTATATCAAGTATATGAAATGAGCAACTAAGAATGAAAGAATGCATATAAAATTTCTTCCAAAGTCAAGTGATTTTTGTGTTACTACCATAAACATCAACTCATTAATAATTTTGCTATTTTGCAACCATTTACTATAACAATTGATATTTCATAATTCATTTGCTTCTTATAAATATTAGAGAAGATAACTTTTGAGTCGTTTTAACTCAATTTTCGTATTCAACCATTTCTCCCCCAAACTTATTTCAAAATACACATACTTTTTTTTCCTTCTTTTCCTTTTTTTTTTCTTTTCTCTTTTTCATTCCTTTCTTTTCATATATCACTATCCAACATACATAATTTCCATGCATTTCTAAATTTATAATACCCAATTCACAAAACTCGAAAAATAATCTCAACAAAATGTTAAAAGGGTGGAAAAGATATGGTTAATTATACAACAAAAACACAAAAGCTAGAAAATGCATTCGTAAAATGCATAAAAAAGTTTTAAAAGGGAAAAATAATTGTTATGTCCAAATTAAGGTGGATATATAGGTTGGGCTATACAATGAAGGCCCAAATCATGTCCTTCATACAAAATAGATTCAAATTTTGCCTTAATGACTTGAATAATATGTTTTAAGATAGGCGAGGTAAACATAAGGATGAAAATGGTATATAAGCCCTCTCTAAGTTAGCATTTACAATATCTAAACAAAAATTAAAATGCAAACAAGTCAAAATATAACCTCAAGACAATGAATTCTTATACAAAGTACAATTAAACCTGTAACACTTCTATAACTCTCCATCAATATCAATCATGGCTCATCATTAGCCTCTAATCAATCTCAACAAAATATTCAACAAACCAAATCAAACATTCACCATTATCAATCCTTAAAATTCACACTAATTAATAATTTGCACAACGATTCTCAAGTTCTAGCAAACATGAGAAAAACAAAACATTGCAAGCAAGAAATAACAAAAAAAATGAAACAATATAAAAATTTAAACCAAATCACTAAATTCAAATATCTAAAATAAATCCAAAATAAACAACTAAAATTCACAATAAGCTAATATAACATAAAAGTTCTAAAATGCATGAAAACGGAAGATTTAGACTCAACTTTATTAAAAACACATATGTTGGTAATAATAATATTATCTAGTAGTAATGTGAATACCAATGGTGATGAGAAAAATAGTAATGAGACTAAAAAAGATAATATATTTATTTTTGGATTTTGAATTTAATTATTTAAACTAAATTATCTATTATTTATTTTATTTTAATTAAATATTTTTTATAAATTATATATATATATATGGAGAGAGAGAGAGAAAGAGAGAGAAATTGCCATCTTGATCCGCCACCGTTCGGACACCTCCGATGAACATGCGCCTCTTCAGCTAAAAACCCTAGTGCTAGTAAGCTTGTGGGCGGTGATGGTGTCACAAACGGCTACCAAAATCACCCAAACACGCCATCCAAAAGTTTCACTAACACCATTTATTTTCTAGGCCATTTTTGGTATCGTTCTTGAAGTTTTTGGTATCATTGTACTCAACATGGATCAAGCTTCAGTTTGTTACCCATTAGGCCCCTATACTTTATTAGAGTAGGAGATTGGAAACCTTCCGGACCTTTTCAGGATTTTTTCAGTGAATTTACGGTAAGCGAAAGAGAATGCAGGTGGTTTTTAGTTTCCACTCCTTAAGAGAATGAAGCTATTGGTGTAAATTTTATCCTTAAGCACCATCGTCGGCAGCAGTCTGGTGACTATCCAGTGGATAGAAGCTTCAACCGTTTTTGAATGTGATTTTAATGTTCATTTGTAAATTTTAATTGTTAATTTGAGAATTTAAGTACTGTATGATTATTGAATGAGAATTAAATTATATAATTGTTGGCATTTTATGTGTTTAATGAATAATTTAAAGTGTATATATATATATATATATATATATATATATATATATATATATATATATATATATATATATATATATATAAACTTAATTAAGAAATTTGTTATATCATGAATTATAATGTGAATTTACAATATGAAGTTAAGGTATAATTTAATATATGATTTAATTATAAATTCAATAATGAAATTATCCTATTTTGAAGTTATTAAAGTATTTTATAAAATTTATATTATGAATTCTTTATTGAAATTCTATTAAATTTAAATATCATTGTTTATTAATTTACTTATATATATATATATATATATATATATATATATATATATATATATATATATATATATATATATATATATATATACATCCATTAATCACTAAACTAATTAACAAGTATATATATATATATATATATATATATATATATATATATATATATATATATATATATATATATATATATATATATATATATATATATATATATATATATATATATTATCATCATTTTTATCATCATTTTAGTAAACTTAATTAAGAAATTTGTTATATCATGAATTATAATGTGAATTTACAATATGAAGTTAAGGTATAATATAATATATAATTTAATTATAAATTCAATAATGAAATTATCCTATTTTGAAGTTATTAAAGTATTTTATAAAATTTATATTATGAATTCTTTATTGAAATTCTATTAAATTTAAATATCATTGTTTATTAATTTACTATATATATATATATACTAGTTAATTAGTTTAGTGATTAATAGATGTATACATTTCATGTTTATTTTCTCAAAGACAATATTAAAAATTTTTTTTACAAAACAATTTTTATAATATCAGTATATTAAAAAATTTCAATATTAAAGGTAATATAATTTATATCTATAATGAAATTTTTAAGTTAATAATGATGGATTCCTGTATGAGGAGGATGTGATAATGTTGATTGGTAGGCTCCGGATGGGCAAGTGACAATTGTGTCATATTGATTATATTGGTATTTTCTTTCGGGGAGTTTATGTCTTATGTTAGGGGAGGTTCTGTCGAATTTTCAGCAAAATCCTTAGATATTTAATAGAGTCGTTTAAATAGTATCTTGGTATAGTCATTAATAATTTTCTGTAAGTATTTTTTAGATACACCTGGTCCTTCTACAGTGGGACCCCAGATCATGAAGATTGAGCTTTGTCCTTGGTCCATAATCTATGAGTTGATATATTTCAATTTAGTTATGCATTTAAACATTTTCATCCATCTATATATATATATATATATATATATATATATATATATATATATATATATATATATATATATATATATATATATATATAATTTAAGAGCATGTTGTATGTGTATGTCATTATATGATTTTTTTTTTATTGTGACTGTGATATGCTAGGTGATTATGATAGAAATAGGATGAAGTAGATCCAACCCTTACTAGCTTAGGGATTGCATGTGCATAAGGTTTTATGATGATATGATGATGATTATGTTAATGATGTTATAGCCAGATTTGAGTTGGTCTCATTGTGGCCTTATGTTTAGATATAAGAGAAATATGGTTGGGATTAAGCTAGTCTTACTATAGCCTATGTTTGGAATTAAGAGAACCAAGGGAAGGAGGTCGGCTCCCCATTCATGATATTTGCATATTAGAGAAAGGTTGGATTTCACATACTATTTCCATCATATTTGATTATGTGTATTGATGATTTTGTGTGACATGATGTTCCATATAGTTTACAAGTTCCATCATACTAAATTGACTTATGTCATCTCATTGAGTAGAACACTCACTCCTGTTCATTAATTTTTTAGGATAGTTTTCCACCTTCTTTCATACTTAGCCCTGCATCCTTCCACGCAGAGGTTTATCATCTACAAGGTGTTTTCAATTTAGTAATTTATCTAGAACTTTCACAATTACTTGAATGTTGAGAATTATTGGTACTTTTGCAATCATTTAATATGATGGATTTTATGATTATCACTACTTAATTTAGTTAAGGATGATGGAATTTGAGTATGGATGATGATAGTACTTTTGTAGGTAATTAAGTCCCCACCTATGTCAAAATGTCATTATGTTATTATGGATGTTTATGGAAGAATATATCTCTAAATGTCATGCATGGCTAATTATTAAACAAATTATGAATGAACCATTTAGGTTGATGACATATGAGGCTTGCTACTGGTTTCGGTAGCATATAGCTTTCCCATTCCCTAGCACCATCACAATTACAAGTTCAACTCGTGATAGAAGCCATGTTTTTCTTTATCCTTCGGAGAGAATGGGAAAAGCCTCAAAAGCTTGCCAAATGAGCATTGGCATCTTCCATGTCTCCTCCTTCAAGCTGGAAATCTAGAAGAGTGATGGTTTGATCTCAAAGTTGATGGCAGCTAGAGTCGGCCTTTCAATACTTGACTGTATAACAGAGTGAGGCACAACAAATCAGGTAGTGCCCTATTTGCTTCATTGTTTGCCTTCCCTTCTTCTTCACTTTCAAGCTCTTCCTCAAAGGTTTCTTGCTCAAGTTCTTCTTCCAAGGCCTATTACTGCTTGGCCTTATCCTCTTTTTCTTTCTTAAGTCTCTCCTTTCTAGCTCTATTCAAAGCTTTGCACCTCCATTCTATCTCAGGATCTAACTCCTCAAGTTTTGCATTGGGATCACTTCTTACAAACACCTAAAGGATTGAGCAATAAGAAGAGAAAAACACAAATTAAAATTAAAACAAACAAATCTAAAGTAATTGAGAATATCAACTGTATTGATATTGTCAATGTTGCCTTTCCCAGTAATAGTGCTAAAAATTAGTTGCGTGAATTCTATAAGTGCAAAGATTGTGAACAAATAATATAGAGTTTTGAATAAAGTGTTGATCCACAGGGAAAGAAGCTAAAAATTACCAATACTTTATGATTACTTTATTATTTAGAAGATTGATTTTTTTGAATTTAGCTTTTATTAGTAATTAATTAACTGAGCAATTTTTTTTTATTTTTCAAATATAGATTAAAGCCTAGAATCTATATTTCATCAATTGATTATATTTGATTTCTCTATATTCTCTATATTGGCTTATTCTTGTGGAATTAATGACAAGATTTTCCTAATTTATGTGAAGTTCCCTCTCAAGATAAAACATAACTATTTATGTTAACTTTATGCTTACTCTTGTGATCACAAGTAATTGACATAAACCCATTATGCACTATGAAAATCCTTTTAACAATTACAAAAGAGTATTTTTATCTCTAAGTAATACCTTCCCTAGGTCTATTATCTCAATGAACTAGTATTATGCTTCCACTCTCACTACTTCACACAATACCTTGATTCAAATTATTAATGACCAATTAATTACAAGCATTAAGCCCTAAGATAATAGATAAACTAAAAGATTATATATAAATCCTAGATAATAGATCAACTCCAACAATCATTACAATCAATTGAGTATAGATAATTAAAGATAAACTAAGAGTTTACATTTGAATCCTAGATAAAGAAATTTAGCTACTCATATTAATTATACAAGCAATTGACTCAGCACAAAAATTTATAAGAAACATGGATGTAGATTTTGTTGACTTTAAGAATAGAAACTCTTAAGTATTTTGGAATGAGGGGAGCTCCAAACATTGAAATCTTGAAATCTCCTCTTGATGGCAATTAAACTTTTAAGGAACTTACAAAGAATTCTTGAGAAGAAAAGCTTGAAAATTTAGATCAATCACTAATAATCCTTCCCTATTTATAGATACAAGTTTCTAGGGTTAGAGGAGTTGGAAAGCTCTAGAATTTGCCTCCAAATCAAAAAAACTAGCTTACCCTTTAAGTAGAAAAAGATTAGGAATAAAAGCAAGAGAAAAATAGCTGGCAGCCTCAGTCAGAGTGTACACAATCATGCATATTTGAGTTACAAGTCTGTGCATCTTCATTCCTCTGTTGTTTCTCTTATTTCACCCAAAATAGAACTATCCTTGACTTGTACATCCGTGCACTTTATTTTTGCACGGTCGTGCACTCCTACTCCGCCTCTTAGTCTCTTTTTCCACTCACTTTTGATCCGCATGATCATGCACTTAAGTTTTGACCTTGCAAGTTTTTGTGGCACCTTTTCACACTTCATTGAGATGATTTTCCTTTCATTAACTTCCAAATAGTTTCCAAACTTCCTAAAATCTTAAGAGAATCTTTAGAACATTAAAAATTAAGATATAAAAAAAAATTAAAACACATTTGATATTTTTCATGGATTTATTTTATTAATTGTCTCAATATAAATATCATAATTTTAGCTCAACACGAGTTGAGGAGCTCGATATAGATATATAGGCAAGTAGAGGTATTTAGTCTAGAGAGGTGAGTTCTGGATTTTGGTGTAAAGAGGCAAGCTGACAAGCTTGACTCGAATAGGAAGTTGAGGAGCTTAACATAAAGAGATGAGTTGACAAGCTTGACATTGAGAGGCAAGTGGAGGAGCTCAGTATAGAGAGATGAGTCGGTGAGCTTGATATTGAGAGATGAGTCGAGAAGCTCGGCGTTGAGAGACAATATGAGGAGCCCCTTCCAATTATTTGTTTGTGTACGAAATGACTGTGCTTCTATATTTTTTTCAATTTAATTATTTTTCATTTTTATTTTTTAATTTTGAGACATAAACTAACATGGCATTACTATGAATAAAAAAAGCCATGTCATTTTCCACCGCCAAAAATTATATCAAAATCATGACTGATGCAAATTTTTACCAATAATTGAAAGTTTGTGATCCAATTTGCCGAAATTAAAAGTTCATGCAAAAAGTACAATTTTCATGAAAGTTCATAAATTTTTTAATTAACCTTCATAAATTTTTTAATTAACCCATTAAGTTATTTATTAATAAAAATTAATTACTTTGTAAAAAAATAAATTAATTAATAAAGAATTTAATTAAAATTTTATATTAAAATTTTTTTCTCTCATCACTGTCGCATTAGCAACTACTTAAAGATGGAATTAAATAAATTATAAAAATATTTAAAAAAGCGACGAGATAGCAACATATAAATTTTATTGCTAATTTCGGCGAGAGAATTTTTTAAAAACAACAACGAATTTTTCGTAGCTGAAGTTAGAGATGAAAAAAATATTGATGGATTATTTCTGTCTTTAATTAATAATGGCTCGCTAAAATCTATTGTTATTTAAATAGTGACAAGGATATATTTTGTCACTGATCAATCCTTGATTCCAAATCGAGATGGAATTTCAAGATTTAACGATAAAAAGTTTTGTCACTAAATTGTGATTTTATGGTAAAGGTGATTAGAATTAGTGAGGTCCAGTAAAGAATCTTATGAACATGAATATATTTAAAATGCTTGTATTAGGGCAACCTGTCATGTACATTCTCAACTCTTAAGAATAGATAATCTAATAAGATAATTAAGGACTTATATTCAATACAATGGAACAACATAGTCAAGAGTAGATCATCTAACACGATAATTAAGGACTTTGATCGAGCTGATTTCGATCAAACAAAGAATAACGAGACGGGCTGAATGAAATTGAATTGAATGATATAAAGTAAAATAAATTTGAATGAGATAATTTTCTCAGGAGATTTTATTGAATATAGTTGAATTATCATGTAACGGAATTTGTCTTTTAAGCTTTACAATTAAGGTATTTATAAATAGCAGATCCTAACTTTATTTGGATAAGGAGTAGGAAATTCTAATCTAAACTAGATACTAAGCTTGTATTGTTTTTACTAGTTCGTTTAGAACTTTATTATACGAGTGAAGAATTGATTACTTTCTTTGCAATTGGACTTTACTGGTTATGTACTTTTTGTTGGGCTTGTACCCAAACTTGGTTTATTTAGTCCTTCATCATACTTGTATTCAATACAATGAAACAACTTTCATATAAAGAATGTATATTTTTTTTCCATAAAAGGGGATAATATATAAAATTCACATAACATGTATATGGCTCATATGGCAAACCAAAGTGAGACTGAGAAACGGTGATCTAGTTGAATCACCAATGAAAAGGATTAGTTGTTGTATAATTACACAAGGTACAAAATTTATTAATTCATAATTTGCTGTTTTTTCCTTATTCAGCACATAATACGCTAATTCAGCACATAATACGCTAAGTGTTGCCTAAACGCTCTCACGAAAGGTTTTTCCTTACCATTTAAGGACAGTCCTATTAATTGCTCGATTGTTAAAGTGAAAATGGCATATAAAAGCTTTCTTTAGACTGGAAATCATCAGATGATAGTGTTGATTATGTTAGTATGGACAAATCAGTCATAAGGCATAAAAGATAAATATAGGTATTTCAATTATGCTGCCTTGAAAAATATATAGGTGAAAGGTCTGGCCAGGAATTTGCTAGAGATATCCATTCCTAATGGGTGTATGGATCATATGAAATGGGAAAAGAACAAAGACGAGCATTTTCCTGCAATTGCTACATGGAGGGCAAAAGAAAAAATTAAGTTAGTACGCACTGATAATGTCTATGGACCTATGCAAATAACTTCATCTAGTCAAAAGAGATACTTTGCGCTCTTCAAAATAATCAAACATCAATAGTATAATAATTTCACAAAAAAAATATAAAATTTTAATAAATTAAAATATTTTATAAAAATATTATTATAATGTTTGTATAATTAAAAAAATTGAATTTTAGTATTTTTATGCTGTTAAAAAATATGAATTTTATTTACATAATCAATAGAGAACATAAATCTTCTTTCAATCTCTAACTTAATTATTTGGTTAAAAAATTAAAAAAATTGAATTTTAGTATTTTTATGTTGTTAAAAAATATGAATTTTATTTACATAATCAATAGAGAACATAAATCTTCTTTCAATCTCTAACTTAATTATTTGGTTAAAAAATTAATTATTTGGTTAAAAAATTAACTTACATATTTTTAATGGATTAATTGATAAAAATGAAAAAAAAAATTGATAGAATTGAAAAAACACTGTCCAAGAAAGCGTAAATCAACTGGTAAAAATTTATTTTAACTGGATCAAAGATTTCCAATTTAAATTCTGATTATACAACTGCTTTAAAACTAGCCCGAATAGAATTAATAAAAGCTACTAAATAAAGAAAAAATGCTAAAAGTTTTTCTTATAATTAATTAACTTAATATTATTATTATTATTGCTGGGTCACGTAACTGTTGCGGCCCCAACTTAGGCCGAAGATCGAGTCTTGTTTCTTCTTCATTTCCTTCCTTTTATATTCTTCCTCCGTGTAAAAGGGAAGCTGAAGACGCAGGAAAATCGAGAGACCCATACACATAGATTTCATTCTATATTTCTGTTTGAATTTCCCAACAAACAGAAGATCTTACTTAGACCACCATGAACGAAGTCTTGACGGTAAGAGATGCGCTGTCCAGGAAGGCAGCTCAAACGACGTCGTCTTCTTCGCCTTCATCTTTATCGTTATCTCTGTTGCCAAACAACCTCCCTCTCATCTCTGCCTTTCTTGCTTGCGCTCTTGCTCAGTTCCTTAAAATCTTTACCAACTGGTTCGTGAATTTCAATCAATCGTTTCTTTTTTTTTTTTTTCATTTTTATTTATTGAAGAATTCTAATTTCAATTCTAATCGTAATTATTGTTGCCAGTTTTTGAGGATTGTGGTAATTGAGTAGAGATAAGATCTTGAAATATCTATCTGAATTTGCTGCATTTTATATGAAAATTAATAAGCTTGGATTGCTTCCATTTGAAGAAATGGGATTTAATGAGGAATTTTTGCCTTGCTTAAGCATCATAGGATTCTTTGGTGACTTAGATTTATTTTTGTAGTTTTTGGTGCTTATAATAATATTGAGGGAGATGAAGATGTCTAGCCATAGAAATGCTTGAGAATGCTACCTTCAAGGATTTTTCTTCGACCAGTAAAGAAGTAAAAAAGGACTTGAATTTGAAATTACGTGTAGTAATTATTCCAAATTCATATCAAATAGGTTTTGATTTGCATTTATGAATCTAATTTCTAATTAGAAATCTAACCAACCAAACAAAACACATGTACAGAGGCGCAACTAGACTGAAAAAAATTGAGGGGGCCAAAAGTAAAGATGATGAAGAAAAAAAAAATGTAATGTGAATAAATTTCTAATTTCGATGTATAATAATTCTAAATATATATATATATATATATATATATTAAATATAGGTGATAAATAAAAACTTAAGAGAATTTGATAGTTAAGTTTCTAAAGAAATATATATGAAGCATACATGTAATGAATCTAATTTTGAAAAATTTAGGCTGGCTAGTAGTGAAACTAAAATCTGAAAATTTTTGGGGCCAATGTCTATACTTTTGAAAAAGTATAAAAATTTTAAGGGTGGAAAACTGAATTTTGCGAAGCTTGGAGGGGCCATGGGCCCCCAAGCTTGTGTGTAGTTCCACCCCTGCACATGTATCATGATTCTGGTAGTTTTTACTAAACAATAAGTCTTCATTCAAATTTTTCCTATCCATATACAACCTCAGGATTTTGGGATTTTAAGATACTGAGAACTTATCATTTGATTGTTTCAGTCTCACTGTTGTGTCATTGATTTTGACATGTTGGGAGGAGACAAAGTATCTATATTACTAGTCTCAATGTAAATATCCTTTCTTTTGGTATAACATTGTCAACATGTTTTTTGGACTTGTAATGATAAAGTAAAATGCACATGCACAAATTCTTCAGTTTCTCTTATTGCTGTTCATTTAACCAGCTCCAAAGGGTAGGCTCATTCTCCACTCGTAGAATGGATTTAATCTTAAGTCCCTTAGCTGGAGGGGGAAGTGATTTTATCAAATTGCTTGGGCTGATTATATGATTTAATATATTTGGTATTATTGTTGTCTGTTAATATTGCATAATTCATTTCTTGATTTTTCAGATGCTTTAAGTCATGCTATCATTCTTAGTTTTGCAATATGTTTCTCCTAGATGCTCAGGTTTAAAGAAAAAAGATGGGATTCTAAAAGGATGCTTAATTCTGGTGGAATGCCATCTTCACATTCTGCAACTGTGACAGCTCTGGCAATGGCTGTAGGTCTACAAGAAGGGACAGGATCACCAGCTTTTGCAATTGCAGTTGTCTTGGCCTGTGTTGTATGTGCTTTTCTCAAAATTTCCACTTCTGTTGGTAGAATGAGTTTAATGCAGTGGCCTGACTTTTTGCTGTTTTGGATAATAATTAGAGTTTGTTATTTATTTTAACTGTTTCATCCAGATGTCCTCTGAATGTAAATGTTTATTCTTTCTTTATTGATTTGAATTAGGATTTCTGTAAATTGGACCTTTGATAAAACTATTGCATTCCAATCTTTTGCTGGATTATTAAATTATTCTTTTTTGGGCAATTACTTTGTCATGGAATTGAATTTACTTTATCTTGGTGCTTGAAATACAAGTGGTGATGAAAAATATCTATTTCTCCATTACACATGATTGTTGAGCTTGATTTAGCGATAATTTTCATTGTATATTTTGCAAACTGAGTTTAAATGTTGCACTACCTACATAAAATGCTTTAAAAACTCGTTTATTGCAGCTGCTTGTGAAATCACTTGACTACATTCATCTGAAAACAACAGGGGTGGGAAAAAAAACTTGTAGTTTCCATCCGAGGCTGGCATGATTTATTGTTTGCATTATTTGCAGGTGATGTACGATGCCTCAGGAGTCAGACTTCATGCTGGTCGGCAAGCTGAAGTAAGTCATCTCAGCAGATTCCTGCAAGCCTGTTGCCTTTTTCTGTTCCTTGAAAGTATATTCAGGCATAATCATACTTATCTTCTCTTACATGCTCTGCTCAGCATGGTTATTTCATGTTTTTTTTCCCTTCGTATTGCAGTTGCTGAATCAAATTGTTTGCGAGTTTCCTCCAGAACATCCATTATCCAGTGTTAGACCTTTGCGTGAGTTACTTGGGCACACTCCACTCCAGGTTTGTTGCATTTTAACTACATTTTGCTTTTAAAAACGAGTGATATGCCTTTTGCTTCTCATGTTTTGTTGGAGCTTCACATGTTTAATTGTGAAGATGACTTATTTAATTAATGGACTGTCCAAAATTCTAGTTGTAAAATTTAATTGTCAATCAAAAAAGGGGAAAGGGAATCAAAAGCCACTAACTTTTATATTCATGCAAAAGAAAAATTACCATAACATTGGACCATGGGAGAGAAATGTGAAGGGATCAGGAAAATGACTTACAAATAGCACTCAAATTGAAAAATAGGCAGAAAAAGTGGGGAAATGTGACCTTATGGTGACTTAAATGATGAAACAAATAAGCAATAGTTTTACTTTTCATGCACTTGGGTAGCTTATATGTGAAATGATAAAATCCAAAATGCAAGGAATTCTAACAAGTTTATTGGCACATTGCCTTTTAGGATATAAAGCTGAAATCTATTTGGTATCAATTTTGTGTTGGTATTTTATTTTTGTTTTCCAATTATCAAAGAAAGTTATACTATTAAAATATATTTACAAGTGGTTTTTGCTTGGTTCATCAACCAATTTTCCAAGATACAATTTTAGTATTGGACAAAAGTGACAAAACCACAAAAAACTGATAACAAAAATTGATACCAAAAAGGCTATTGTAGTCACATGGTCAACATGGTTACCAATGCTATTGAAATCTCTTCTTTCCTATTCTCAAGATCTATTGACAAGATTATGCATTCCCATCTTGATTCCGTGAAGGCAACAGTTAACATAAGGCAAAATGCATATTAGAGCCCCTAAACTTTCTTTGATTTGTTTACTGAGTCCCTAAAGATTTATTTGTCTATAGAGACCTCCAACTTCTACTTTTACACACATTAAAGGATTATTTCACAGTCATTAGAGAAGTTGAGAAACAAACTTGAAAAGTGTGATAACTGTTATAAGGATTTAATGAAAAGAAAAAATATAATATATATATATATATATATATATATATATATATATACACACACACACACAATCACTTATAACAAAACTCATTTCCAAATTCAAAAAGCCCTAACCCCCACCTGCCTTTTTGGATAGACCGGCCACCACATCTACTCTCTCTATGCCCGTTGAAAAAACATTTTACTATTCGAAATAGCCATGCTGGAATATTGCCAGAGAGATGTACATCAAATTCTAAAATGGAAGAAGATAATAGATAAAGAAAATTAAGTCCCACTGAAGGATTTGGCCTCCAGTCATAGCATGAGCAAGTGCAGCAACGGAGCCAGCTCACCCAATTGAATATCGCAGAAGAAAAAATTGTGAGATAGGTCGAGCAGATAGAGTCAGCAGAGATAAGGCACACAAGAAGAGACTGTTCTAGAGAATCGATTGTCAGAGAGATAGAGACGCGTAAGATATGTCCATGAAGAAGAGAAATTGATATTAGAAGAATAAGAGAGATGTTTGTGCTTTAGTTTGAAAATTCTGCGCTGAGTTAGTCAAGTTAATGGGTAAATTGAACCGGTGAGGTTAAGAAAGATTCTTAAGAACAAGTCTGGTAACTCTTATGGGATTTTGGATTGCAGGTGACTCCAAACCACAAATTATTGGAGCAGGGGTTACTGGAGTTTATTACCCAAGAAGAAAACTCTTAATATGGTTATAATAAAGATGATTTATAAGATTGCAACACAGTGAAGTCAGGTTTTGATAAAGAGAAAGAGGATAAAGACCCAGAAACCAACAAGAAAAGTAGAAGAATCCAAATCATGATTTAGGGTTCGTTGAATTTGGGGTTGATTGTACAACTTTTCTAATACGGTATCATTCTTTTTTTCTTTTCATTAACTTAATTTTTAAAGGTTTTATCCTAGTTAGATTATGAGTCAGCATTAACATTACGGCCTGTTTCTCAATTTCTCTAATGGTTGTGAAATAATCATTTAATGTATGTAAAAATGAAAGTTGGAGGGCTCAATGGAGACAAACAATTCTTTAGGGGCTTAATAGATAAATCAAGAAAAGTTAAAGGTCCAAAGATGCGATTTGCCTTAAAAGAATGGGCAACACTTCTATCATGTCGCGCAATAATTTACTTAGCTTAGAGAAATTTGCTAAACCAGTGTGTTAAGATTTTGACCATCAGGTATAAGATGACCTTTTTATTCGATTGGCACAGGTTGTTGTTGGAGCTATATTGGGATGCATTGTAGCATACTTGATGAGAAACACCAGCTAGTGTTGCGGCTAAACATCTTATCACAAACAAGCTTATATTCATTAGCGTAAACAAAGAAGAATGGATAGAATGTAGAATATTGGACTTCCATCAAGTAGTGGTTATAGAGGTCATCTGTTTCTATAATACCAATTATTGAATAGACAATTCTTTGTGAATGTATTTATTAGCAGAAAGAATGAATCAGAACATTTTTCTGACATGCCTTCCTTCTCTTAACTGTTTGAATATTATATGCTAGTTGCTTATTGATGATTGACAGGCTATCCTTCGCTCCTTTTTTTCACCTTCTAACTTTTTATTTTCTTTTATTATGAGAACAACTTGATTTTTTTTTAACAAACAATCTGAGTTTTAAGTTTGGTTAAGAATCAATTCCACATTGAAAAAATACATCAAAAAAACATAGGTATATAATGATTTAAGTTTAACTAACTAATTGGTTAATAACTAATTGGTTAAGTCTAACTTTTTAGCAATAGTTGATCCAAACTCATTAAAATTTAATTTATTTGTGTGTTTAATTTATATTTTTTTAATTCAATTTCTATCATGTTATCATAGTAGGTCTAGTTCGGTTTAATTCATTCATCTGGTGTCTATCTGGATGTCTAGCCCCAATAATTCGAAGCTAGGTGTTGCTACTACATTCAATTTTCAATTTCAGAGAAAGGAATTATTCAATTTCAAGTAATTAACTGAGCGTCAAAGTCAAATCTCCGTTGCCACTTGAGAGGAAGTGTTAAGAATTAATCTCACATTAGAAAAATACATCAAAAACTTATGGATATATAAAAATTTTAACTTAACTATCTAATTAGTTAGGTCTAACAATTTAGCAATAGTTAATCTAAATTTATTAAAACATAATTTATTCATGAATTTAATTTATAACCATCAAGTTTCTTATTCTTTCAATTTAATTTCTATCAAGTTTGATCAATGGCCGATATAAACCTCAAGGAAAACATGGGATCTTGAATCTGAACTAGAAACAGATTAATCTTTGAGGCAAAAAGGGGTTAATATATCCTCTGCAAAACCAAATTGGATCATATTTTATGAATAAGATGATGATACTATTATATATACTAATTTTTTTATGGCATGCTTTGCATATTGATCTTTATAACTCATTGTTAATCGACTTTTAAGATTATTATATAGCAATATTCATATAACTTAATTATCAAATTTACTTCAATTATTGAATCAAGTTAAATTTTCATATAAAAAAATAAAAATTCAAAAAAAATATAATTATACACAGTAAATATTATCTAAATTATATAGTCATATATGTATAGTATAATTTAGATTGATGATAGACAATAATTATAGACTCTATATAAATATAGGAATGTATTTTAAAAGACAATTAATGATTATAAACGATATGATACATAGTATATTGTAGTGCAAACTATTTAAGCATGAAATTGCACATAATAATATGATAGCAAAGCCACGATCTTCATTTTTTTTTTGGTTAAAAAAAAGAATGTCAAAATGGATTTAATATATTTACTACTAGTTTTTCACTTTATAATTGCACTCGAATAACTTATTAATAATTCATTTATGAATTAGTATATTGTGTCTTAGCAAATATTTATATTATATATAAAAGTATGTTTGAGTTATTAAATATTAATTATACATTTTAATTCATTGCAAACCATGAAATTTTAAATCTTGAAAGATATTGATTTCAAACCAATTATTATATTATATTGTTTATATATTTATATTAGAATATGGATGCATTAGAAGTATATGAAATTTAAAGAAAAGCATTAATTCATAATTTAAATATATTATTCTACAAAAATTCTAAAAACAATTTCTTAATAAAATTCAACGTCATTATTTTTTTTTTTTAGTTTGAAGCATTATCAATATTTTAAGTAAAAAATTTCGAGGTATTAACATAAATTTTTATTCTTTCTAACTTTCAAAATTATTAGGCTTTTTGTATTCCGTATTTATCAATATTATATAATAAATGCAAAGATTAATATGAACATTTTTAAGCATTTTTTTTAAAAAATAAAACATTTATATTATGTACAAGCATTTTTTATAATATATTCTTAATTTTTTATTTTTAATTAAATTTTTATTTTAAAATTTATGCTCATTAATTGTATAACTCTTTTCTGTAATTAAAAATATTTATTATAATCATGATGATATGCATTAATATATCTTTAATAGTAATTTCATTTAATTTTTAATTCATTAATAAGTTATCTGTTATTTTGTTCTCTTTATGACAATTTTTTAAGTTAATTACATAAAACCAACTTCAAAGTACATAAAAATTGTCGTAATAAAAATTTTATATTGAATGAATATTTCTTTATTTATAATATTTGTATTTAAAATTTTCAAAAATACATTTTTATATAATTTGAATCGGTTAATTATTCATTTTAATCGTTTCACTAAAAAAAAAAAAAAAATTGTTTCATGAAAACCTTACATGTATATATATTATATAAAATGCCATTTTTTTTTACTGTTTTTGGCTTTTCTTTTTTAAGTTAATATTTTGATTTTCCTTCACCACAAGATTTTACCGAATAAAATGCTCGCAATAGTATTTATGTATAAAATATTACCGGCCAAATTTTTAATTTGTAGGTAAATTTACCAACTGTGCATTTCATGTTAGTCAGTAAATGTATTTTAAAAAATAGATTAAAATGTGAATATAGTAAAAAATCAGTCAGTAAATAAATTAAATATGATAATAAATAAATATATTCAATCAACAGAGCGATCAATAAATAATTTATAATAATAAAAAATAATTTATGGAGGCAGGTAAACGGTCGAAAAATATATAAAAAATAATAATTAATAAATAGAATTGGTCACAGAAACAGTTAGTAAAGTGATTAAAAATTAATAAAAAATATTTATTTTGATCTGTAAATCGGTCGTTAGAAAATTAATATTTATTTTTGTATATTTTAAAATATAAATATTAAATGTACTAAATTATAAATAAAATGCAAATATTATATAATAAATTATAATAAAAAATTAACTCAATATAAAATAAAATCGCATATGTATAACAAAAAAAAAATAGTGAAGTAGTATTCTCATATACAAAAAAAAATAGTGAAGTAGTATTCTCATATATCCGAAAAAAAAAACTATAAATATAATCTAAATCAGTAGTTTCATTAGCATCTTCCCCTTCCGGATCCACGATGTAGTTGAACTCATCATCACTGGCTATATAAGATTGATAAAGAGCAAGATGAGGTGGAGGAGAAAGAGGAGAAAGAGGGGGAAGAAGTAACAGCAGTCTGTAGATGAGGTAAAATAGAAATCTTTGTCTGCTATACTAATGCTCGTAAGAAATTCCCCAAACCATGCATCTACTACTACTGCTACTCCATCTGCTGCTGCATATCTCTTATTGCCTCTTAAACTTATTTGTCTATCTCTTCTTGCATCTACTCAGCTATAGGAGGTGATGGTTAGGGAGGAGCAGAAGATGAATCGGCATTGGAATCTCCATAATGTATGCGTGTCTGTGAATGGATCCCATATAACTTCTCTTTCTCGAATCCCCAACAGCCCTGAGATCCAAGTCTCGCTCATCCACGTGTATGGATTTAGTGAATCTATAAGCTAGTTGGGACATATGTTAGTGGAGATTCGTGATATTCTCCTACATTTTATACAATAATAATAATTATTATAATAGCTCAAAATTTGAATTTGCATTTTAATTTTAATTTGAAGTGAACTTTGTTGCTTATATTAATCCGCTGTGATCTCAAGTCAACAAAAGTTTTTCCATCATGCTTCTTCATGTGTGTGTATACAAAGAGCTCAATGGGATCAACCTCTCGAGCCAACTGCCATGCCTATTAAGAATTACAATATATATATATATATATATATATATATATATATATATATATATATATATATATATATATATATATATATATATATATATATATATATATATATATATGGTTTGCAAAAATCATAATATTTTTCTTGGATTTCATTTTCGACTTCCAAGAAATGTTTGAAAAAATAGATCTTTTTCTGTTCATTTTTTTGGAATAAAAATCTTCATAAAGAAGTTTTTTATCAATTTGAAAAGATTTTTCCAAAGCATTGATTTTGCCTTTAATGTTTTGGGTAACTTCTGAAGGTGTTAGGGGAAGAAAGGACAGGTATGTGTTTTGTTTCTTCATGGTTTGAATGTTGACTTTCATAAACTAGTTTTGGTATAGTAGTTTAATAGTCAACACTTTGTAGGGTGGAGCTAGGTATATCTGAGGTTGAATACCTTGGCTTTTGTATTTGGGTTTGAACTTGCTCTAGGTGATAGGGAGTATATATGACTGAAGGAATGTTTGAGATTCTTCCTAAGTCAACAGTGGAGGATGTAGAGGCACTATTATCAAAAAAACTTGAACTGTTTGATTTTCTATCAAAGGTGAGTTTGACTCTATCATCTTTGAATTGGGTTATGTTTTTAAGGTTGGTGTTTGGCTCAAATTGTTTAGGATACTCTGGTTGAGTAGCTTTTCTAAGATCCATTCTTCTGGTAATGTAATATCTTTCCATTGAATGGTCTTAGGGATAACAACATTGGATTTTGTAAGATCTGTTTGAAGTAAAAGGGTTTCTCCTTTGGTGGATTGTTGGACATGTTTTGATCATTGCTTTGTAATGAATTTTGAAAATTAATGCTATAGGGATTGAACCTTCAAGCATTTTGTAATTGTGAGTCTTGATTTGAAGAACAATACTCTTTGAAACATTCTTATCATTCAAAGAGATTGTTATGTTTGGATAACAACCAAAGTTAATAGGTCCTCTATTAAGACTAGACTCAATGGTACTTAACAAGGAATCCTGAAAGTTTGTAAATCTAACATCCCTAGGAATTGCTAGGATTGAAGTATCTAGACCTTCTTTAGTAAGGGGTTTAATTCCTACTTGGATGAGGCCTATATGCAAGTATTTAAAGCACTTCTCCCTATATGTTTGAATGGATTTTGAAGAAAGGAGTTGGATTCTTCAAAAGGCTTTGAAATTTGAACATCTCTCTCCTCAGTCTTGATGGAATAATCAACCCTAAGGAAAGAAAGTTTTGAAGATTCATAAATCTATTTCTTTTGAATCCTGGGAATTTTCTAGTCATCAATTTATTTTGAAAAATTTTCAATAGTGATCTCCTTACTATTTACTACCCTTTTCAACTCTGAAGAGTCAGAGGTAGAAGAGTTTGAAAAGGAAGTGTTTCTATAGAGAAACTATTGTAAATTCATTTTGAAAATACAAATAAAATGTTTGAATGAAAAGGAGTATGGCCACCATATTTACTACCCAACGATTCCCAATGCAAATGGGACTTACGACTGTACCTCCACTCAATTATTCACTCAACAGTTTTACAGTTTATCTTATTCAACAAATGCATAACACTGTTCACAATAAACACACTCCTCCTCAAGGCTCTGATACCAATAACACAACAAGGATCTCAGGGTAACAACAACAATG
>CANTUT010000482.1:102500-203369 GCA_947687605.1 Reutealis trisperma
TTAGCCACCAAAAGCAAATAATGAGTCCATAATCAGTCGATAATTGGTCGATATAACTTTAAAATTTTCGTATTTTATTATATTTACCGATCGTTTACCAATGGAATGATTTGACGCGTGGCAATTGATAGCTAAATTGATCGGTAAATTTTAATGTATTCTAAATTTTCACATTTGTCTTCTAGTTTACTTTTAGTAAGTAAATGGTCTGCAAACTATCTATGCCACTAATTCGGTTGTAAACATTAATGCCCACCAAATTTTCACGCCTGAATTTCAGTTACATTTGGTCGGTAATTGGTGATCAATCGATCAGAAAATTGATGTGCCAACCATTTCTATCAAGCTCATGGACCAATTTTATTTGGTTAGTAATTTCAGTATGTAAGCAGTTGATAATTTGTCTGTATTTTGATTATGTCTATTACTTTCAACTTTAGTTGGTATTCGATCGGAAATTATAGAGCAAAGTCAATCGACAGGTAATTTCGGTTGATGAATTGATGTTTCCTTATAGTGCTTGCGCACTAAGGCATAGCGTAATAGTAAGTGTATTTATGGTTTGGGTAATAAACCCAAGTTTGATTCCCTATCGCCTGCTAAAAAATATTTTGATTTTCTTTTCTTCTTATTCATTTATATATCAAAAATAAAAAGAGACTTAGTTAATAAATGATACCAATAGTATAACGAAAATGGTTGTATTTTTATTTTTAAATTCAATTTGTATTAAGTTTAATTCTCATTAAATTATTTACTTTGACATTTTTATATTTTATTTATTTATATTATGTATTAAGCATCTTTAAAATATATTTTAATTAAATATATAAAAAATAAAAAGACTAATATGAACATTTTTCAGATTTTTTTGAAAAAATATAAAAAATAATATTATGTATAAGCATTTTTTTATAATATATTCTTATTTTTTATTTTTAATTATATTTGATTTTAAAATTTATGCTTATTAATTGTTTCACTCTTTTCTATAATTAAAACATTTACTCTACTCATGAAGATATGGATTAATGTATCATTACTATGAGTATAAACAAATCGAATCTAGACAAGTGTTAGCTTGTTCAAACTCGATTTGATATATTTTTTTAACTCGAAATCAAATTCGAGTTTTGAATCGAGTTTGAAAATTATGTTCAAATTTAGCTCGCTTAAAACTTGAGTCATTATTATTTATTATTGCTAATGAAATCTTATTATAGTAAAAATTATTATTATTAATTCCAAATTTATCTCAACTACATATGTTATTATTATTATTATTATTATTATTATTATTATTGCATAAGAAAACCTTATTGTAGTGTAAGAAAATCTTATTATTAGATTTTTTTTTTGCTTTTGTTAATATTTGACTTATTTTAATAAATGTGTTGGAATAATATTACTATTGCAGTTCTATTAAATTACTTTGGTGATAAAAGGTACTAAAAATGAATCGTCTATAATAGTTAAAAAGAAGTATTAGTTTATATATATATATATATATATATATATATATATATATATATATATAAAAGATTTTCGTGAAACATTTTTTTAAAGAATGAAACGAGTAAAGTGAATAATTAACCAAATCAAAGTATATAAAAATGCATTTTTAAAAAAAATTAAATATAAATATTATAAATAAAGAAATATTCATTCAATATAAAATTTTTTAACTATTTTTATGTAATTTGAATTTGGTTTTATATAACTTAAAAAATTGTAATAAAGAGATAATAAAATCAATTTATTCATATTTATTTTAAAATAATAGTTGTAAATATTAAAATATGAAATTGTTTTAATAAAAATAATCAT
Source organism: Reutealis trisperma (assembly GCA_947687605.1). NCBI lineage: Eukaryota > Viridiplantae > Streptophyta > Magnoliopsida > Malpighiales > Euphorbiaceae > Reutealis > Reutealis trisperma. Next base: position 104,328 of record CANTUT010000482.1, read on the forward strand.
TTCAGATTCTTAAAAAAAAAAAAAAAAAAAAACTGCAGATTGCTATGCGAATGAATATTATTTATATAATTCTAATTAATTTATTAACTAAGAAATCACTTATCCTAGAATGTAATATGTTAATTATATCTGTACTTTTTAATTAAATCATGATTACTATCCTAAAAAAATAGGATATTATTTATATAAATTAATTTATTAATTAACAAATTACCAAAGTAACTCTATCTATAATAACAATTAGTCAAAATTGAATAAGGGCTTCTTAATAAATTTGCTTATCCCCTCTCTCTCACACACACATATATATATAAGGAAAAGTAGTATTATTCATCAAGCAAAAGTGACACCATTAACAATGCATTCCCTCAACAAACAAAGAAGCTTCTTGTCAAACAGAGGGACCAACATAAAAATGGGCTACTTCAGCTAAATTATGAGTTACACCATTTGCTTATCTCTTTACAAATATCATAGAGCTAAACTGGTCTATACTAAATAAAGAATGATATTCTCTGTTAATAATACCAAACTTAGACTCATCAGGATTATTGGAGACAAATGCATCAACCAAAACTTTATCATCTAACTCCATTATTACATTTGCACACCAATGAATCCAAGATAGCGCTTCTATTCACACAATTGCCTCTGCTATTCTTGAAGAAAATAAACCATTCATAATTTTGGTAGAACACAAGATAAAGTCACCATTCTCATTGCAAAGAACCATGCCAATACCCATAGAATGATTTTCCAAATTTAATGTGGCATCAATACTTTAAAAAACTTATTGGTGGCCTATTCCATGCCGTCTCACTAGCAACCAAAATACCCACAACCCTATTTTTCTTTTTATCCATATAACAATCAAGCAAATAAGCCATGCATGACATGATTGTACGGCTAGGTAACACGTCCTTCCCCTCCCACAACACAAAATTTCTCTCTTTCCAAATAGCCCATGATACCATGCCAACCCTTGCTGCTATAACCTTATATGATTCAAACAAAACCATGGACAACCAATCATTAAAACAATCAAATCAATATTAATTAGAGAAATTCTTGCAAAATCCCAATAAGCCACCGCAAATTCACAATCCAAAAACAAATGCAAATGGTGCTTTCCATCCACCTCACAAATAGCACACTTATTTTCAATATTTAAACCCTTCAAAAACAACATTTCCCTTATTAGTATGCTATTATTCAACACTCTCCATAAGAACATGTTAATTCTTGGAGATACCTCAAACTTTCATAACCTTTGCCAAACTACCTTTCCCACTAAACTAATACTATGATCCTCTTCATACAATAAGACACTATACCTATACCTTATAGAATAATTGTCATTATTTTCAAATGCCAAATTAGCTTTTCTTCATCATTGTTCAAAGACAAAGGAATAGATAAAATTGCATTAGAATCCTCAATTGAAAAAAGATAACCAGTTAACTCAACATCCCATTATCTTCTACTTTACAATAATATATTCCATTCCCAATAGGCAAGCCGAACAAAGCTTAAAGCCATCATCACAGGGCAACCATGAGTCATTCCAAACATTAATTCCACTTCCCAAACCAATCCTCCATCTATATCCTTTAACAATGACATCATGAGCACTCTAGATAATTTTCCAAACAAAATTGGGATTAATACCCAATTGCAAAGTCAAAAAATTTCTCCCTAAGAAAATATTTAGTTTTGAGTAATTGACTTACCAAAGTATTTGGATATGAGACTAAGTTTCAACGTTGCTTACCTAAGAGTGCCAAATTAAAAAGATGCAAATCTCGAAAACCAAACCCCATATCCTCTTTCCAATTAGATAACTTGTCCTAACTAGCCTAATGAATTCTCCTACTACCATCATATTTCATACCTTGCTAAAAACAATTCATCATTTTTCTAACTCATCACAAAGAAACACATAAAAAAAATGAACTTATGCAAAGAATGGAATAGCTTGCCCTATAACTTTAATTAAAACTTCTCTACCAACTTGAGACAACAATGTACCCTTCTATAGCAACATACCCTTTCATCCTTGAAGCCTCTTCCATAAATGATACCTTAAGAAAATAAAAATAAAACTCTTCTATGCCCAATAAGAGAAAGCAAACTCAAACAATGAATTATATCCGGCAGATTAGAGACTTCCAAAATACTTAAAATATTATGAAGGAGATCTTGAGGTACATATATTTGATCTTAAGAAAATACTAGCTTTATGAAAATTAATAGCTTGCCTGAATCATGCTCATAAGCAAATAAAATATTTTTCATAGCATAAGTCTTTTGAGCAGAAGCTTTAAAAAGGAAGAAACTACCATCCGTAAATAAGAGATGATACCTATAAATCTTAATAAATGCTTTAGCCTGATTAATTAAAGAACAAACCCTCCGCACGCAATAATAAATAGACAAGGTGACAATGGATCTCCTTGTCTAAGCCCAATTTGAGGCATAAAAGGACCCACCAACTAACCATTTATAGCAATTAAATAACTCACAGAAGCGACACATAACATGATCCACTCCACTTAATGCCTATCACAACCCATTTTAAGCATCATTTCTTTCAAATAAACTCAGCTAATTTGGTCATAAGTCTTACTAATATCAATTTTGAGTGCCACCTCTCTCTACCTCACTCTAGTCCTTTTCATAAAATTGATAAGTTCAAAGGCAACAATAACATTATCCTAAATAGAACGCCTAGGAACAAGTAGATTAAGCATCTAAAATATTTTTTGGCAAGATAGTCTTCAGACAATTAGCAAGAACTTCAGACAGAATTTTATACAAAATATTGCAAAAAGAAATAAGCCTTAAGTGTACACTTTGGAATCAAAACAATCACAATATTATTATTATTATTATTATTATTTGTAAAAGCTTTATTCTCTAACAATGAACAACAAGTCAAAAAAATATCATTCCCTAATAAAGGCCAAAAATGTTGAAAAAAGCCATATTTAAACTATTTAGGCCTAGAGCTTTATCAGGGTGCATTTAGAAAATAGCCTAATGACATTCATCAATACAAAATGGAGCATGAATAAAATTATTATCCCTTTTAGAAATTCAAGAGTCAATAGCACTAAAATCCACCAAATCACTACCCATTTCCATACTAAATAAATCTTTAAAATAATCACAAGCAATATCATACAGGCCCTCTTGATCCTTAATCCAAATCCCATCGTTATATTTTAAACAAGATATATTGTTCCTCCTTTTTTTGCTAAAAGCTATTGAATGAAAAAATTTTGAATTTTGATCCCCACCTTGAAGTCAAAATAATTTGACCATTTGTTTCTATTACACTTCCTCTTAAGCTAATAAAGAAGATAGAATATTATATTGTTCATTTAAAAGTCTAGCAGCCAAAGCATCATTGAAGCCAAAAAGATGAAAAATTTTAGACTTACATGACCTCATTTTGTTATGAAATTGATGTTGAAAACCAAAGCACCACTTGACCATGACAGCAGCACATAAATGAACCCGATCAACTAAGTTCAAAGCACCCATTGAAGCCTAACTATCTTTAACCACACGCACTAGATCTTGCTCAACCAAACATTGATTTTCAAATAGAAAATGCCCATACCTATGCACTTGATTTGTTGTAATAAGAATCAATTCTAAAAGAGAATGGTCTGAGACCCCAACTATCAGATTATAAAGTCGAGCTTGAGGAAATAGACCCAACCATGTAGCCCACTAGTAGTTCATGTACCTGAACTTAGAAGCAAGTATGAAATAAGTTACATGCTCAGGAATCTCTCCTTGCTTTTGATGGTGGACCAAAAGAAGATGGTTATAAAAGGTCCAAGAACCCTATCAAAAACCCACTTCAAATCAATCTCTTGGAAGAATTGGAAAAAGAAATAATCAGGCTGTATTTCTTTTATATAAATACCCTTGCATGGTCTCCAAAGACTAGCCATGTGGTGTTCCATAATGTTAAATTTGATTGCTCGATCAGTAAGAAATGTTCCAACCAAGCAAAACTGTGTAAACTTATCATGCACAACTACAAATTCCTCACCCAACCATAACTCCTCATCCTTTTTAGCCAATAAAAACAACCTAGCCATACAATTTTCCATGGCAATAACAAAAACATAATGAAACTAGTAACAAGAAAGCTTGTCTTCTCAACGAAGGAGAAAAACAAACCCTAACTATGAAACAAAGAGAGATGTTATTTCATAATATGATGATATTATTATTAGATCTTTAAAAAATTGATTTTTAAGGGAAAATAGAATTTCATCAATAAAATAGTTGAAGCATTCTGAATAAGACCCTTTCTAATTCAGAAGTGGCTCATTCTAAACACAGACCAATATATACATAGAGATAACATGCCATAACATGAGCCATCTCATTAGCTTGCCTCTTAACAGAATATAACTAAACATTTTAATTTTGATATAAAAGAGATTTGCATTTAGGGATGAATCCACCAAACTCATAATTGTCCTCACAAAAGGCATTGAACATAATGCACTGTCAGTTGAGCATACATTTCTAAGGTTATCTTGGTGAATACAGTACCAGCTAAACCTATTAGAACCTCACACAAATGCAGTAGCCTCTACCTCCTTAGCTAAGTATAACCATTCATGATTTTAGAGAATCCTACTAGAAAAATACCTATATGATTCCTCATCAGTGCACCCACACCCACATTCTTCTCACCCCGAAAAAGAGCAGTATCAAATGTTGCATTTATTCTAACTGAAATCTGGAGGTCGCCATCGGATAGACACTAATGGGATACAAACAATAGAACTAGAGTGACCACTATTCTCTTTGCTTCCTTCAATGACAACAACCAATTCAATCCTTGAACAAAAAAAATTACTGTCATTGTTGTATTTTTCCAAAGAACACCATTTTGGTAATTCCACGTATTTCACAAAACCATACAAAACTTTCAATAAATAGGAAATACAAATTTGTTAGTGATGTTTGAACCACAATAGCTCTCATTTACCAATTACCATTATTCCAAGTTACGGTACAACAAAATTACAAGCTGAAAATGCTCGTGCTAATAATTGGTAATTTTTTTATGAAATCTTTATTTATATAAATTTAATTTTTTATGGATTTTAATGCATGCTATATATATTAAATATTACATTAATTCATGATATAACATGATAATATTTGTGTTGGGTCATTCTAACCTCAATAATAAGAGAAATCGGTAAAACATGAGCTATATTTAGTTTATAAAATAGTTAAGGAATAGAATAACTATTTCACATAGAATAGTTATTCTAAGTTTTGGTTTAAATTTTAGACAAACAATACTAATTTTATGGAATAGTAATTCCACAATTTTTATGAAATACATTTTCCACAAAAAAGTAAAGAATTGGTATTCTTTATACTATGAAATACAACATTTTTATTTTTACCCTTAAAAAAATGTTGGCAATTCCAAACTCACCACTATTGTCTTATTTTTTTATTTTCAAATTTTTATTTTTTAAATTTTAAGTCAAATAAAAATTTTATTTATTATGCATTTAAATTATGTCTTAAACAAAATTTGGTAAAATTATATTTAATTTTAATATTAATAATGAAATTAATTTATAAGAATATTATGGTTATTTATATGAATGGCATAGTTATTTTATACTATGAACCAAATTATAGAATTAGAATAATTATTTTATTATTATCCTATTCTATTCCTCAAAAATAGTTATTCTATTTTTTGTATATTCTATTCTACGAATCAAATATAACCTTAGTTTTATACATAGTCCATCTAAAAAGACAGAGGACTATATGAAAACCATAACATCTGATACTTACATATCCTCTTTCTAAACCAAGAGTTATCTTAGCCATAAGAGTGAATTCTCTAGAGAAAGAGAGAGAAGAAAAAAAAATCCAGCACCAACTTTGATGGCCTTTGTCTTGTTCTTACAGTACCCAATGAACTAAACTCAGTGGAAAATTGGCACAAAAGAGTTGCGTCCCTTGTTGTTTATATGGAAATTTAATCTAGATTTTTGACTCAATGGAATTCCTTATCGAATCATAATTGAACATCTTCGTCTTTCCTCGACTGACTTACACTTTCCTCACCTCCTTCTCTCTCTCCTTCTCTTTCATATCTCTAAATCACACAGAGTGGGAAAAATAGAGTAAGACTTAATGTACATGATGATCTATAACTATGGCGACAAATTAAAAATCTTCCTAAAAAATTAAAAAAAAAAATCTCAAGCAAAAACACCAAGATTCAATCTGTTCATCATTAGGAATCAACATCAGTCTATAGCTCCATTATCATAATCACTTTATAGCTCCATTATCATAATCACTTTAAATGGAGAACAAGCAGCCAGCCACCACCAAACACACACTACCTATGGTTAATATTATCATTATTGACTAATCTAAAAGCAAATTTAGATTTGGTTTGGCTTGTTGTGAGAAATCAAGGCTTGTTTTGCTTGCATTAGTAGAAATTTATGGAAAATGACTGGGCTTGCTTGTCTAAATTTAAGAATGAATATGATTTTATGGAATTGTGCCTAGTAAATTGCAGGTTTTTTGTAGTTTGATTGACTTGGATTTATGATTTTTTGTGCTTGCGTGCTTTCCATTTGCTTATCCTATAATTGATGTATTCTTTTGATGAAATCAATCCCAATCCTTCATTACTGAAACTTTATCCAAGTACTTTCACAACAATCCCATTTCAAAAAAAATATAGGAATCAATTTTAGCAAATAATAGAAACTAGTTGCAATTATTCCAAGCATTTGGTAATTTTTTCATTGAATTTTGGCAAAAATTTAAAACCTATCTCCATTAGAATATTCTCTCCCTATATTGGGTTGAAATTATATACTTTAACTGATCTCAGCTAATTATTTATCCAAATATTTCATCAATTAGTAATTTTCCTTTTAATTCTAAAAAGATTAAGGTTAGATTCATAACTAAATTATAAATATTTTAGGTGAGGTTTCAAAAAGAAATCTCTATTCAGCCAAAATCTGAACGAATAAGCGGAAGCTTAATAGAATTTCATTATATTAGCTTCGAGTGGGAGTAAGCAAAAGATGCTGAGTGGTTATATTATTGAATAGTTAATGTATTTTTTGTAAGCATTCTAAGAATCATCGAATAGGCTAAACATCACGTTCTTTATCTTACTTATCTTGGACTGTGAAAACAACTTGGTCCTGATGGCCCTTTTGAATGTTGCTGACATAGGTATTTGAAAGACGATTGATGGGTCTGAGTATTATTATTATCATTATTAGCAAGGATTTGGTATAACATATTGGTTTGTTTTTTCTTTTTTATTGAAAAATGATAATGGTAGATAGTTGTAGTTTTAATAACTTAGAGGCAGCATGTATGAAGGAGTTGTAGTTTTTCAATGATTTTTCATGGCATTTGCTTTGATAATTTTGTATAATCTTTATATTTTTTTTATTTCATTATATAATTTTCTATATTTTCTATCATGCTACCTTTAGATTTAACATCTAATTTGATACTGGGGATTTATTCTTTACTTGCAGGCATTAAAAAAGTCTCTAAATGAAAGAGACTGAGTGAATGCCACATTTAAAAATTCTCCAAATATCAAAAGAATACTCACCTTCAAAACTGTGAATACCACACTTAATGTCCTAGGCAATGCCCATCCTCTAGGCTAAAAGAATGCCCGCCTTTGATGCCAAAGGAATACCCATTTCAGTATCAAATGAATACCACACTTAATATCTGAGGGAATGCCCACCTTTGATTATAGACACTATATTTTGATCTATGAAATCTCGATGATGATAGCTAACATATTATAGGCTATAGACAATAAATGCTAAGGCAAAAGACTGAAAATGAGAGCAAAGGAACCTAATTTAAAGAAATGAAGCAGAACATAAGCAGAAAAAAGGAGGAAGCCCTAGATGAAGGGCATTTTGCTTTAGAACGCATGCCTCTGCACCTCTACCATAGAGTCTTAGGGGCGTCCTAAGGCAAGACTCCCCTCCATAAGGGCATCCAGCCTCAAAATGCCCTTCCCATGTGCAACTCCTCTTTTTTAAAATTTCAAGTGCTTAACAAAGTAGTTTCATTTTGAAATTCAAATGAAATTTTGGGGGAAAATTTCCCCCGAAATTAGGTCCTTGGAAACCTATAAATAGGCCACCCCAGCTTCCATTTTTAGTACTCTTAGAGCCTATGAGAAAAGAGCTTGACAAGCAAACCTTTGTTCATGTAAAAGCTCATGATCGAATTTTTCATAGTTCATTTTTTATTTCTTTTTCTTAGAGGCTCGTGTTTGTGGTCCACAGCAAACTAGGTAATTTCTTAGGGTCTCATCTCCCATTTTCTTTTTAGTTCTCATTTTTATTATTTTGTTTAGGCTAGATTATGCATGTTTAGGTTAGTTTCCTTATTCAATTTTTAGTTATGCATGCTTAGGCTTTAATTTTGACATGAATGCTTTAGAATAATGATCTAGGAATATTTATAGTTCTTTATGCTTGTAAGCTTAGAATAGATAACAAATGTTGTTTTAATCTTTAAATTGGTACATGATTACTTAAAAACATGTTTAGGAGGGAGAAACATTGGAATGTTGGATTAAACTTATGAATTTTGGGATTTAAAGTCTGTAATATCAAAGAACGGATGAAATTGAGGAGGAGGATTCGCAACATAAGCATCTTAGGGGAGGACACCTCTCATCCTCTTGTTTGTTTTGTGTGGTTTTTGCATGTTCGATGTTGTCCTGATGCCCTAACGAATCCTCGAGGCTCAAGATTGACCTAACAATGATGATAAGCTGTCTATAAATTATTTTTGAGTGATATTCATATTAATTATTGGATTTTGGGGTGATTCGAACACCTATTTACATTACTGCAATTTAAATAATTGTTTATATATGTATTATTGTTAAATTACTACAAATGCATCAAAACCATTTTGAAAATCAATGTGGAAAGATTGGCATATCACTCCTTGACAAACCACATCCAATTCGATTCGCTTGAAGGGATCAAAATGCTTATTTGAATTAAGTTTCAAGATGGAACCCTTAGGTTCAAATTGATTTATTTTGAAAAGTCGTCACCTTAATTTTATTTTATTTGGGAAAAATATTAAGGGAAAAACCTAATAAATTGACTCCAATTAATATCCCAAAGGAAAAGATCACTACCTTCAAAACCGAAAAAGATTCAGGAACTAGGTTTTCAATTTATTAACAAAATTAGTTTTGACAATGAATTTAGTTGTGACTTAAAAGTAATTCATGAATTATGCATGTACAATTTAATTGGTGCATGACATTCATCCCATTTACAAGTAAACAAAACATAAAAGTAAAAGAAAGTAGAAAATTAAATCTAGATTACAATAAAAATCTAATTAGGAGACACTTCCTCTAGCCCTTATGGGTTCTAAGAAAGTCACACATTTCCTAAATTAATCCTAATAAAATCAATGTAATGAACAAAAAGAAATTAAATCAATGAAGAAGGTGATGGGGGGGAGAAGTTGTTTTATTTTAATTGGATTCACTGCTTGATGAATCAAGAATGTTTGCGTATCCCCGTGAATGAGAATCAGAACCCATGCAGTTCTCCCTTCTTTTGAAGGGGTTTATTTATCCAAACCACTTTATCATGTTTTTTATTGATTGACTAATTGATTGAATTAGAAATTCAGAGAGATATTTGGCTGAATTGATTATTTTCATTCATTCCAAAGGTAGTATTTATACATATAGATACAATCTATTCTAGGAAAGACAATTATTTGCCTATACAGCTATTTCCTTAATTTTAATGCACTAATTCCTACCTAAACAAGGAAACAAAATAATGCACTGATTCTACCTAAATAAGGGAACAAAATAAACAAAATAAATCAGAATATTTATAGCTGTAAGTTAACTCTCCCCCTCAAGTTGGTGCATAGATATCACACATGCCCAACTTGGATAATGCCATGTAGAATGGCCCACTAGGTACCGCATGAGTCATCACATCAGCTAATTGATCCGCCCTTTTGATATAAGGGATTTTTATCTTCCTAAAGTCTAAATTATCTTTGATGTAGTTTCTGTGCAGCTCAATATGTTTAGTTCGATCGTGCTGCATTGGGTTATTTACAATTTCAATGGCCGCTGTGTTATCACAGAAGAGGGTCATAGCCTGTTCTGGACCGAACCAGAGCTCATTAAGAAGTATTTTTAACTAGGAGAGTTCTGTGGTTGCATGATGAAGGGCACGATATTTAGCTTTTGCACTAGACAATGATACCACCTTTTGCTTCTTGCTTCTCCATGACACTAGATTGCCCCCAACAAATGATACATAACCTGATGTAGATTTTCTATTGTGAACCCTCAAATTTGCACCTCCTGATTCGGCTGCAGCTTGACACCTACTAAGAATAGGGCGCTACATATACGGCGGTCCCGCTAGTCGGTTAGCGGGCAGGGGTCAAGAGGGCAGCGCCTCTTGCGGGGTGCGGGGCAGTGCCCCATTGAAAAATAAATTTCCTAAATTTTTCACCTCCAATCGACTGCTTTTCAGTCACGAACCCACAGGATCAAACCGAGCTCAAATCGAAACTGAAATGGATCCAAAACGGACGAAAAAGCAAGAAGCAAGTCGAACTACACGAAGAGGCACGCTTGCCCTGCCACCTTTTGGGTGGCATGCATTTCGTGCTGCCAGCAGGGTGGCACTCCTGCCTTGCCGACATAGGCAGCACTGAATTTCTGCCAGCAGACAGGTAGCATGCCTACCGTGTCGCCCGGACGGCTGGCGCGTCGCCGGTGCAACTCGTGCCGCCGACGACGCGCCGACGCCACCATCCGTATGGCCGGAATCCCCTCTGGCAACTCTATAAATAGAGCCACCTTCAAGCTCATTTGGACACACTCTGACACGACTTCCAATGCATTCCAAAGCAATTCAAAAGATTTCAAAGCAGTTGAGACATATTTCAAAGCATAAATTCTTTCGTATACTAACACACTTGTTGCTTCTAGATCCAGATTCCAAGTTTCCTTTGAATTCAAGGTGGAGTTGAGATCCGGAGAAAAGCTCGTTCCATTCGTCAGTAAACCAAGAAAAGCAAAGGTATAATCTTTCTTTATTTTCAAAATTCTAAATTCAGATCTAGAATTCTCTTTAGGCCTAAAACTGAAAAGATCTAAAAACTTATTAATTTAAGAATCAGAATTAAGTTAATAAGCAAACCAACACATTTTTAAAACCCCTCCTTTGCAAGAAGAGAGAACTGCATGGGGTTTGATTCCTATTCAATAGGATACGCAGGCTGCCATTCTGAAGGGCATCAACTCCAAAATCTTTTTATCAATATTTGGTCCTTTTTATTTTAATTTATTTACATTAATCTTTCGTTTATGATTTTATTTTTAGTTTATTTGGGGAAATGTGTGCTTTTCCTAATACCCATAAGGGCTAGAGGAAAGATTATCTTTATTTCATTTGTTTTGATATTATAATAATTAAGTAGGATTTATCTTGCCTATTTATTTATTATTGTCATTCCATCACATCATATATATATATATATATATATATATATATATATATATATATATATATATATATATATATATATATATATATATATATATCTGTTTCATTCATCATTATATTCCTGTTCACACACACACACACACACATATATATATATATATGAATATAATGATGAATGAAACAGATATATATATATATATATATATATATATATATATATATATATATATATATATATATATATATATATATATATATATATATATCTGTTTCATTCATCATTATATTCCTGTTCACACACACACACACACACACACACACACACACACATATATATATATATATATATATCTGTTTCATTCATCATTATATTCCTGTTCATACATACACAGAAAGTAATTTTTGAGAGTTATTTTGCAATTTTAGCCAAACTTAAGAAAATCTATTTTCTTAATTGTGTAATTACCAAAACCTGATCCCCTAGCCCTCCTTGGTCACTCATGGATTGGTGCACTTTTCTATTGGGATAAATCAAATTATTTTTGAAGTCAATCATGTTGGGTTTTTTTTAATTTTCCCAATTAAAATAAATAAATTAAAGTGGCGACTCACTTTTCAACTATCAATTTACAAAAATACAATTTTCTAAACTCACAGCGAGTTCCAATCATAGAGTTTCTCCCGAAGAGCATTTTGATTCCTCGGCGGATTGGACCAGTGCTCAGGCGAGGCCTCACATCTATCCAATTTAGATCCGGCAAAATTAGAATCTGTATATCCCATAATATCTAGATGACCATGTTTGGTGAACATAATACCTTTGCCTGGAGAAGACTTAAGATAAGCTAAAATACGATTCACTGCGCCCATGTGTCGATCACTTTGGTTGTGCATGAATTGGCTTATAACACTAACTGCATAAGACAAATCAGGTCTAGTGTGAGTAAGATAAATCAATTTCCCCACCAGTCTTTGATATCTTTCTTTGTTTGTTAGAGTCTAATCTGGACAGATACTTAAGCCATGATTCATCTTAATAGGTGTATCAATAGGTTGACAAGCTGAGTTCCCAGTTTCATCTAGAAGATCTAACACATACTTGCACTGTGAGAGGAAGAGACCATGTTTAGATTGAGATACTTCGATGCCCAAGAAATATTTTAGAGTTCCCAAGTCTTTCATTTCAAATTCTTTAGACAAGTAGTTTCGAAGTTCATCTATTTTATTGAGGTTATTACCTGTGACTATCATGTCATCAACATAAACAACAAGCAAGGTAATGTCATCCCCATCCCTCTTATAAAATAGAGTGTGATATGCCATAGCTTGCTTAAAACCATACTCTTTCATAGAGTTGCTCAATTTGCCAAACCATGCTCTTGGAGATTGTTTCAATCCATATAGTGCCTTCTTCAACTTGCATACTTCGCCTCCTTTTGATGTAAACCCTGGAGGGGAATCCATGTATACCTCTTCTAAAAAATTACCATGTAGAAAAGCATTCTTCACATCAAATTGCCTCAATGGCCAATCTAAATTGACTGCAAGAGATAATATAACTCAGACAGTATTCATTTTTGCCATAGGAGCAAAGGTCTCTTGATAGTTGATTCCATAAGTCTGGGTGTATCCTTTGGCTACTAGTCTACCTTTATACCTGTCAATAGTTCCATCAGGTTTGTATTTTATAGAAAACACCCACTTGCATCCTACTGTCTTCTTATCTTCAGGAAGCTTGACCATCTCCCAAGTAGAATTTTTCTAGAGAGCTTTCATTTCTTCTATCATAGCTGATTTCCATTTAAATCTTCAAGGGCTTCCTAAAAATGATACAGAGGATAACTGAAGGGCAAATGCAAGTTTAGACTTTGATAGACGATGATATGACACAAAATCAGTGATAGGATAGACAATATTAGGGGATGAATTTGAGAAACCAAACCTATCAGGTGCTTTTCGTTCACGAAGAGGACATCGCCTAACTTGATTTTCATCTTGGGGATTTAAGATAGGAATTTTAGAGATCAAAAGGGGTGAAGAAGAACATACCTCAAGATTGGTCTCAGAAGAGTCATCCGATGGCATAGTAGTATCATGGAGAGGAGTACTGGAATTTTGAGGAGACATAACATCAACATCTTTATTTCTTCTGGTATACTGTTTCCTGAAGAATAAATCATCCTGTCTCTCCACTCCTTGTCTCTCTATTCCTTTTATGTGTGGCTCAACCTCTAAAGATTCACAATTATTAAAAAATTCTTGAGCCTTAGCCAAGTCCTCCCCTTGACCTCCTGACATCCAAAACCTCTTTTCCTCGAGCCATAATTTTTTCTCCTCTATACTACTAATCTCACCTTGAAGGGGAACTAGAGACACATCCTCAGAAAAATAAGACTGACTCTCACAGAATTGAATATCCATAGAAACATAATATTTTCTTATAGGAGGGTGGTAGCATTTATAACCCTTTTGAGAGGTAGAATAGCCCAAAAAAATGCATTTAAGAGCATGAGGATCAAGTTTGTCTCTTTGGTTTGAGTGGACATGAACATAACAGACATAACCAAAAACTTTAGGGCAAAGATTCAAGGCAGAAGGAATAAAGTGAAATTGAGATAGCATACGTAAAGGAGTTTGGTAATTAATGACATGAGCAGGCATATGGTTGATGAGAAAAATAGCAGTCATGATAGCATCAGCCCAAAACATTTTTGGAACACGCATTACGTGCCACTTTAAGGATGTGACGATTTTTACGTTCAGCAATGCCATTTTGTTGGGGTGTATATAAGCAAGTTGTTTGGTGAAGGATGCCATTTTCTTTGAAAAATTCAGCAAGGATTTGATTAACAAACTCACAACCATTGTCATAATAAAAAACCTTAACTTGTGTGTTAAACTGTGTGACAATCATTTTCAAAAATTGAGGAATAATTCTTATTAATTCATCTTTAGTTTTCATCATGTAAACCCAACTCACACAAGTACAATCATCAATAAAAGGCACAAAATATCTATGACCCATAGTAGAGGGAGTAGAGAAAGAACCCCAAACATCTGTAAAAATTCGGGTAAAAGGAATTTGACTTTAATTGAGACTTATTTTAAAGGGTACACGATGACTTTTAGCATAAATGCATTGTTCACACCGCAAACTAAAAACTGGAATATTTTGAAATGACTTAGGAAATAAACGTTCTAGATAAGGAAAAGATGGATGGCCTAACCTACAATGCCATAGAATAATTTTATCTATATTAGATATCTCCCTTGTTACTTGAAAAGCACAATTAGATTTAGTTTTCATCTCCCTTGCCTCCTCCAAGTAGTAGAGACCTCCTCTCTCCTTACCAATGCCAATCGTCATCTTTGTAAGATTGTCCTAAAATACACAATGAGTATAATCAAAGATTACAGAACAATTTAGATGTTTAGTGATTTTGCTGATAGAAAGGAGATTATTAGAGAGACTAGGTGCAAGTAACATAGAGGACATTAAGAGTGTAGGGGAAAAAGAGATGTTTCTAGCCCCAGAAACAGTCATAGGATCCCCATTAGCAACCTGAACTGACTTAACATTAGAAAGCTTTAGAGTGTCAAGTAAAGAAGGGCTACTAGTCATATGATCAGTGGTCCCTGAATCAATGATCCAATCATTAGAAGAAACAAAAACTGAACCAGAATTACCTTCTTGAGGAGATACCCTAGAAACCTGAGAAGCAAAAGCAGTAGTAGATGGAGCATCACTATGAGCAACCTAGGTTGATTTCTTGTTCTTCTTTTCAACTTGTTTTAATTTGAACCACTCCGGATAGCCATGCTTCTTCCAACAAACATCTATAGTATGCTTGGTGCTGTTGCAATGAGTGCAATAAAGTGTTGGCTTTGAGTTGTTCTTATTGACAGTCATTGCCAAAGCTTCAAACTGACCTTCTAACCCCATAGTGGCTTGCCTTTGTGCCTCACGGCAAACTTATGAATATGCTTCCTTAAGACTTGGTATGGGAGAAATAGCCAAGACCCGAGCACTTACTTGATCTAGATTGTGATCAAGACCTATAAGAAATATATAGACACGATCCTTACCAATACATTTCCTCAAATTTTCAATGTCAGCTGAGCATTCCATATCATTAGGCCTGCGATAATCAAGTTCTAAGAATATGGAGTTCAATTCATTATAATAATCTACCACAGAACAACCTCCCTGCTTTAATTGAAATGATTTCTTCATCAATTCATATACTTGAGAAGAATCTGCGACATCAAGGTAGTTTTTTCGTACTGCATCCCATACTTCTTTTGCTGTTCCATACTGCACAAAATGTGCCATTAGCTTCTCGGTTATGGAATTAATGAGCCAAGACTTTACCAGCGTGTCTTCAGCCTCCCATTTGTCATAGCTTGGGTCATTTTCTGCAGGTGCAGCCTTCCTTCCAGTGATACATCTCTTCTTTCTCCTGCCAGCAATATGCATCTCCATAATTTGAGACCAAACTCAATAATTTATGTCATCCAACTTTACTGAAATTGTTGGAATGGAAGTCTTATGAATGGTCACCATGGAAGGCTTCTTGGTGTCAGAAATATCCTCTGTTTTCTCACCCATTATGGAAGGGATAGAAATAAAGGTGCAGCTAGAGATTCAGCCAAGGGAAAAGAAAGACAGCAGTAGAAATTTTCTGTCCTCTGATACCAAATTAGAAATTCAGAGAGATATTTGGCTGAATTGATTATTTTCATTCATTCCAAAGGTAGTATTTATACATATAGATACAATCTATTCTAGGAAAGACAATTATTTCCCTATACAACTATTTCCCTAATTTTAATGCACTAATTCCTACCTAAACAAGGAAACAAAATAATGCATAGATTCTACCTAAATAAGGGAACAAAATAAATAAAATAAATCAGAATATTTACAACTGTAAGTTAACAGCTTGAGTTGATTGATTACTTATCAAGTTAAGTTAATTAGTGTGAACCTTCAAATTGGCACCCTTAGGATCTAACTGCAGCTTGACATTTGCTAAGATTCGTACACTATGTATATGACTGTCTCGCTAGCCAGTTAGCGGGCAGGGATCAATGGGGCAGCACCCCTTGTGGGGTGCAGGGCAGCGCCCCATTCAAAAATAAATTTCTTGAAACTTGCACCTTCATATGATTAGCACTCGATTACAAATCCATAAAATTAAACTGGCTTAAATCATATCAAAGATGGAGAAGAATAGGTTGAAAAATAAACTGCGGCAGCCCACGGGCCCACTGCGGTAACTCGCAACCAGCTGTGGTTATCATAGCCGCCTCTACAGTAACCGCAAAGGTCCCTAAGGTAGCCAATTGGCCACTGCAGCTGGCCCTATGGTAACCACAAAGGGGTTTGCGGTTACTACAGCCGACTCCTCAGTTACCGCACCGTGCCCCTTTCAGAATCCTACCCGAAAACTGTGAATTTTTAGCCCCAAACTCTTTCTATAAATACTTTGCACCTCATAGCAACTAAGGACAATTATATGCTTCTATACTCTCCCTAAAGCTTTTAAAACCCTATTCCTAACCTTTCCAATTATCAAAATCCTCTTCCAAGACCTCTAAATCTCTAAAACCCCATTCTAAAACTTCTTTCATCACCTCAAACCTTATTCATTAAGCTTCCTAATCACCTCAAACCTTATTCATAAGCCTCCTAATCACCTCAAAACCTATCTCTAAACTTCCTAACTAAGAAAAGGTGCAATTTAAGTTATTCCTTTGAAAAGGAATTCGTGGTTCTTAAGCAAAGGTGTGATTCAGGTCCCTCCAAGAAGAGTTCATGCTATTCAAGAGTCCTTTTTCCAAAAGGAGTACTTGGGCTATCCTTAAGTTAAGGTGGAACTTAGATTTGGTGCCAAACTCGCTCCCTACGTTCCTCGCCGCTAAGAGCCAAAGGTAAAAGTTCTTTCCTTTTCCTTTTCAATTTCAATTTCAAGATCTAAATCTAAAAATATCTAATTTTTGCTAATTAAAATCTGACCTGATTAACAAATTCCTAAGCCCTTAAATCAATCAAAACATGATAACAAAGGCAATGACTAAAAAACCCCTCCTTTGCAAGAAGGAAGAACTATGTGGAGTTTGATTTCCATTCAAAGGGATACGCAGGCTTGCCATCTCTAAGGCATCCAACTCTGCTAAAATTAACAACTTCTTCTCTCTATCACCTTCTTCACATAGTTTAGAATTGAAATTACTTTTCTTAAATAAAAGTTTGAATTTTTATTCTTTTTATTATAATTTTTTTAATACTCTTTTTCATATTTTAGTTATTTAAATTATGTTTAGGAAATATGTGCTTTTCCTAGAATCCATAAGGGCTAGAGGAAAGATTCTCTAATTTTGATATTTTGACTTGTAATAGTTTTAAGTAGTTTTCCTTTATTTTTCACATTTTGTAATTGTCATTATTTCATATTTGCCATGCATTTCACGAGTAATATTGTTTCATGCATCATATTATATCTATTCATGCATACATAAAAAAAAAACTTCTTTTTACAAAATTTATTTTGTATTTAAGCCAAACTAATTTTTTGTACTGTTTCAACCAAAACCTACTCCCGGAACCCTCTTTGTTTATTCGAGGACTAGTGCTTTTCCTTGGGATAAATGGTATAATTTTAGAGTCAATCAAATTAGTTTTTTCCTTTAATTTTCCCAACTAAAATAAACAAAATTAAAGTGTTGACTCCTTTTGCAACTTACAACTTATAAAATACAATTTTTTGAACTCATAGTGGGTTCTAATTGTGATGTTTCTCCCAAATAGGCATTTTCGATTCCCTTTAGCATATCAGACCGGGTGTTTGGGCGAGAATTCACAATTAGTTCACATTTTAATTAACCATCCTAAGCGAATCAATTAAAAAAGGCAAGAAGCATTAGACAAAGAACAGAGAATCCCAATGAGGGAAAAACTAAACAAAATCCCAATAAAGGAAAATAATAAATAAATAAATAAAAGGATAAGAAAAGGGAAGGAAACTTACCTCAAATGGCGAGCAATGACTAGTCTCGGATGGCAGATAGTAGACAACTTTTGACTTAATGGGTCGACTAGGGAAAGTCGCAATCAACTTGCTTTACAAAACAAGGACCAATAGCAAAGTAAAAATAAAAATAAAAATAAAAATAAAAGAAAATTTTAAACTAGGGAGCTCACTCCTTTACAGAACAAGCTAAAAATATTGCTTGCTTTGAAATCTGGGTTGATCAAGTAAGCCTAAGTGTGTACAACTAAGCTTAGGAGGTTTGAATATATAGTAGGAGGGGTCTGAGATTAGATTGCACGAATTCCAATATGGGATCATGAAGGTATGACTACATGGGATGTCTGTGGAATCGCAAGCCATATATGTGATTGTATAGAGTAATTGCACACAGTAATTTTGTGACTGCACATATGCTCTATGGTTTTGTAAGCCATACGTGCAATTGCAGATGGGCCACGTGCATTTCTCAGTTGGTCATATGTGATTCTAGTGGTTTTTGCGCATTTTCTGACTCGTTTCTACCCGTTTCAGTTTTCAAAACTTTGATGAGTACTTGTTATGGTTCAATGATGTTCTGAGGTGTAAAATTAAGGAAATCCATTTTTCCAAGGGGCACTACCACCTTGACTCCTGCTCGCTAATCAACTAGTAGGACCGTTATGCAGGCTTTACATAGTGTAGTAAACCTAGTAAGTGTCAAGTTGTGATAGATCAAGAGGGTGTAAAATTAAGGGTTCACAGCTGCCCCCTCATCAAAATTCACTTAACCAAAAGGCAATTTTAATAATAGTGAACCCAATGATGGATGATAGAAAAAAGGACCAAAGGGAGTGGTTGATTTTGAGATAAGGGAAGATGGCAAAATGAACCATAATGATGTTTAAGGAATTATTCCTAAACATTTATAGGTGAAAAATTTGATGGACAAAAATGGGAAAACATACCACAGGGATCTTTAGGTGACAGTTGTTAGACATATATAGGTGGAAATGGTGGATTTTAAGTAAAAGAGGCCAAAGAAAAATCACATGAATGCCTAGGCGATCGTTACTAAACATTTATGGGTGAAGTTTTAAAAGAATTTTGATAAAGGGGTAAAAATTGGGGCCATAGGTATGCCTAGATGATCATTACTAGACATTTATGGGTGAGATTGATTGATCGAAAGGGGGAGGACTCTTGGACTAATTGGTTGATGAAGTCAATGATCCTAGCCTTGGTTTAGGAACTCTAGTTGATGATTTATCATATTAATGATCTATCTTGCTTCGAGAATTTAGATTAGATGATCTATCTTGATGCAAAATGCATACAATTATGCAATAATTGTGTACCTTAAACCTGTGAAAGGTCAGTTTGGTGTAAAAGTGTTGATCTTTTGGGAGAGAGATGCTCTTATTTCGGAAAGGTGAATAATTTAGAAGGCAGGTGCCCCCACTTTATACTAATAAAAAAAAGTGGTTTGGTCATTTTGTTCGGATATACTAGCTTTGGGATGGTAGGGTTGCACTTGATTTGAACCGGGTATAAGGCTAGTTAAAAGGTCAGTTAATGGCTATAAATTCGACCTTAAAAGAAATCTAGGTCAAATGGGAAAAGATCAAGCTAGTCAACTCAGAAGGCTTAAGCAGATCTGCCCTTAGAGAATGTTTGGTTTGGGCTCAAGTTTGGCTTTAAAGAAGACTATGAGTGGAGTCATCTCACAAGGCTAGGTCAAGTTTGGCCTTGGTTGAGGTCATTTTGAAAGGCTCGGTCAGGTTTATTAGATTGAAGGGCTCGATTAGGTTCAGCTACAAAGGAGATGAAATTAGGTTTTGGCTTTTAAAGAGTTCATTTGAAAGGTCAAGTTTAAGGCTATGTTAGATTTTGTCTTAGTACTCAGCTAGGATGTTAGACTTTGTAAGAGGTCAAACTGGGAGGCTAAGTTTGGCTTAAAGGAAAGGTTAGGCTAGGAAACTAGTTTAGTTATGCTTAGTCAGATTTGGCCTTGAAAGAGATCATGGGCTTCATGGTGAAGGCTTGAAGGCTTTTGGTTAAAAGGCTTTCAGGCTTTGAGGATAGTTTGTCAGCTTAGGCTTTTCTATAAAGGTGCTTTAGACATCTTTGAAAGATAGTTAGCTTTAGCTTAAGTATGGTGCTACAAGTTTTAGTCATAAGAATACCGCAGGCTCATGGAGAGGGGTTTGCCATTTGACATGGTTACATCAATCTAAAAAGATTAAATTGAGAATGCTTTATAGGCCTTTTGATCTGAGGGATCATGTGGTTTGCTAAAGAGACTTAACCTTTCCAGGATAATGAGATGTTTGCCAAAGAGGTATGGGATGGGCTTTGACTAGTTCAAGCCCTTCTTAAGCTTTTTTAGTTTTTTTCAAGGAAATTGGCTTCAAGGGTGATGAGTCCTGAGAGATTTGGGATTTTTTATTCTGCCCATTATGAGATTTTTCTAAGCAAAGGCTGGTATAAGGCTTGAGCTTAAAATAATGATATGATTTGCTAATGAGGCTTAGGATGGAATAATATAATTTCATAAAGATTGGAAATTGTTTGAAGGTAGATTCAAACTTTTCAAAAGGATTAGGAAGATTGTATGGTTGTATTATTTGTAGCATGGTTCATGGAAAAGAGCAAGCCAAGTTGACCTTGTTTTTTGAGATTAAAAAGACACTTAAAATGACACGTTATTAGTTTGAATCAACGTAAGTGACACACTAGTTGAAGGGAAGTACCCTAAGGAGTGGCTAAAGGACTAATGTGAAAAGAAAACTTGAGAATCATGCCCCAAATGAGAGATAGGGATGTGACATATTGAAGATTATGCATTAGCTCCTTGAGCTAAGTAACGGGATGAATTGACAAGAGATGATGATGTTTTAAGAAGACATGCCCCCGTTGTAGGATAAGGGCATAAAAGATAGTATAGCTTTAGAGAATGAGCCTTTAATGAAGAAGGATGACTTTGGAAGACATGAGACAAGATGGATTGATTGAAGATGATTTGACAGCTTTGGATGATGTGCCCTTGGACACAAAGAAAGATGACTAGGATGAGCTCTCTCTCTCTCTCTCTCTCTCTCTCTCTCTAACTTCTACCTAAGCCGCCCTTTTGGGTTTTCAACTTAGCAAGCTTTGAATTAATGAAATTTGGAAGAAAGCCTTTCACTATGATTTAAGTTGCTGCTTATGTTAAGGGTCCTTGACCTTTAAATTCTAGGTTTGATGAAGGCCTCCTCTGAATTTATTACCCCTTATTAAGGTACATCATTTGATTACTCAAAGTATAATGGGTAATTATATTGAATTGCTTTTTGTGTTTCAAATGTTTGATGAGAGGTTCATTACTTGACCTTCTTTAATTAGGAGTCGGTGAAGCGATTGTTGATTTATAAGAACAAGGGCACCTCAAATTCTAATCTAGGAGTGGTGGATTTAATTGACTATTTGTTCATCTATTTAATTGACTGTTCGTTCATCTATCTTTCCTTTTTTTTTTTTCTTCTTTTTCTCTCTCTTTTCTCTTTTTTTCCTTTTTTTTCTAAGCTCATCCATGTTAGACTAAACAAGGAAGATAAGAAAATTAATGCACAAATAATGAAAAGAAAATATGGATATTTTATTATAAAAAGAAACTTTATTACCAGATAATGAAAAGAGGCCTACATAGTAGACACAAAATACATAAAAACAAAAATAACATGATAGACTTATACTTGGATTTAGACTCAAACTTTGAGATTTAGACTCAGATTTGGAATTCAATCTTAGATAGCTCAGATTAACTGGACTTGAACTCTTCAATGTCATACCACTTAGGACTGAGGTAAAGCGAGGTTAAGTTAGGTTCAAGTTCTTCATTACTGTTTAGATTGATGATGAAGAATTTAGGTTAAAATGATTCACTATGAAAGCAATCTTCAACTTTTGATGTAGTTCTAACCAAAGTTTTGAAGGTGGGTAGGTATTTGATTTACAAATGGTGTTTTGGTATGTTGGGAGTGGGTTTTTGATAATTAAGTCCACCTATTTTTACTTGATTGGTTGATTTACCATCTGAGCAATTTTAGCTCTCCACCTTGTAAGGAATATGGAGAAGGACTCATCTAGAAGCTATTTGATAGTTTTCAAGTCACACCTACTGACATCTACTTCAATATTGTAATGATATTGGTTGACAAAGGCATTATAAATATTATCCCACATCCTTGTTTTGACTCTTATCCAGTGAGAAAAACCATCTCCTGGCAACTCCGGTTAGTGATTGTTGGAACAGTTGAGCAAGGAGCTCATCGCTAAGTCTTAAAGGTTTCACTGCCTCCATATGTATTTTCAGATGAGTTTTAGGGCATGTGGTTCCATCAAATTTTTCCAATTCATGCACCTCAAATTTGGGTGGCAGTCTGGCATTAGGAAAGAGGGTTAAAGAGTTGACATCTACCAAGTCATCATGCATTTTAAGGTTTTTGATGGCCCTCTCTATGCATTCAAATTTTTCATTGAATTCTTTCAAGTGGGGGTGAAAGAAAGCTTTTTTCCCTTAAAAGGGATTTGAAGAAGGGGAAGTAACAAGTTAGGTAATGATGTTTGGAACCTTAATGGGTTGAGGGACATCAGCAACAGCCTTTCCTTTATCTATAAGGTTAATGATTGTGTTGGACGAGGAAGTAGTATTAATATGGATTTGAGCTAGAGTAGGATTAGCCTGGTTTAGATTTTGTATGTTCTAGCTCAGGTTTGGATTTAAGATAGTATGAGTGAGACTGGCTTGGCTAATCATAACCTGGACTTCCTTAATGATAAATTGCCTTTGGTCCTTAAACTAAACTTGTTAAGTAATTAAGACAGCTAGGAAATGCTTTTCTTGCTTCTTAAGTAGGCTAGTCACAAGTCTGGTCAAATAAGTCATGTCAAGCGGGTTGGCCATTAGTACCTTCAAATTAAAGCACCAAGGTAAGTAATGGGTAAGAGCAAGAACACGGGCATATAAACTTTAAGGGAAAAGGATTCCCTTTTGGTGTTGTGGGCTAATCATATATGGGCTTTTACTGATTTCATAAGGTGTGATTAGTCTTAGGTTTAGGGTAGTATCTTGGTTTATGGTGTTTTGGAGGATAAACTATAGGTATTTGGCATCTGGGGCTAATAGGTCGATTTTGAAGGTAATAGACTATAAGTGTTGGGCTTGCAGGTAACGGGTTTTAATTTTAAGTAAAGGGTAGGATCAAGGTAATTGTATTAGTATTGGGGACTAAAGGTGTCTTGGTTTTCTAGATAAGGGTAGGGGATGTGGGTTAGGCTTATGGTAAAGTAGTGGGGTTTGAGTAAGGGAGCTTGAGTTTTAGGGTTAGATATAGGTTTTAGAGTTATGA
Organism: Reutealis trisperma; assembly: GCA_947687605.1. Taxonomy (NCBI): domain Eukaryota; kingdom Viridiplantae; phylum Streptophyta; class Magnoliopsida; order Malpighiales; family Euphorbiaceae; genus Reutealis; species Reutealis trisperma. The sequence goes on from CANTUT010000482.1 coordinate 128,322, forward strand.
GTTTATGGTTTAATATCTAAACATTGCAGGTGGTTGAGGTTCACAGCCAAAAGGAAGGCTTGAGGTGTGAGGTTCTGGTGTTTAGTGTTTAGGTAAGGCTAGGATGAGGTGTTTAAGGTATGTGGTTAAGGTGATAATATTTTCGGTAAGGTTAAGGTAATGGTGTTTAAAGTTAAAGGTGTTTGAGATTAAAGGTTAGGGTAATGAGGTTTTAGGTTTAGGGTTAAGGTAATAGGGTAATGGCGAAGGTGATTGAGATAGAGATGTGAGAGTGTTTATAGGGGAGGTGTTTGAATGGAAGTAAGAGTGTTTGACCCTTCTTCAGTTCAATGTTCGACCTAGACTTGACATAAATGCATACTTTATTATATAGTATGGATGCATGATGTGCATGGGTAAACATTTCATGAGAATGCAAAGATACAAGGTCTTGATTATGGTATATACAACCTAAAGTCAAGATCCACGTTCATTACATGAAAAGGTAAAGGTGGCTTAGATAGGTTACCCATCACAATAGAGTAATGATATACCTAACCACGTGTTGCGTGAGTCCAATAGTACTATTACTCATTACACCTTTGAAAGGATCAAAGGATTCATTGCAGGGTGGATGGTTTTGCTATCAGTGAATAGACCCAAGGAGAGTTACCCACTCGATGCTACACACTATCCATTGTCCTCCTAAAACTAGGTTTGGAGACAAAGAGCCTATGCAAGTGATGTATGAAAGTCACAACAATGTTAAAAGCCAAATTTTAACTTTAAACCAGTTGGTAGTCCTTTTGATTCTTTTAAAAGAATTGTCTCCAATGGAGTCGCTAGATGTGAGGTCTCATCTAAGCACTAGTCTAATCTGTTAGAAGGGATTGAAATGCTTATTTAAGCTAAGTCTTACGATGGAACCCTTGGGTTTAGATTGATTTATTTTGAAAAGTTACTACCTTAATTTTATTTTATTGGGAAAAAGATTAAGGAAAAAATCCAAATTGACTCCAACTAATATCCTAAAGGAAAAGATCACTAGCCTCAAAACTAAAGAGGATTCAGGTACTAGGTTTTCAATCTATTTTAATGAAATTATTTTTGCCAATGAACTTAGTTGTGACTTAAAAGTAATTTTATGAATTATGCATGTACATTTTAATTGATGCATGACATTCATCCCATTCATAAGTAAACAAAACATAAAAGTAAAATAAAGTAGAAAGTTAAATTTAAATTACAACAAAAATCCAATTAGGGGATACTTCCTCAAGCTCTTATGGGTTCCAGGGAAGTCACACATTCCCCAAACTAATCCTAATAAAATCAATGTATGAACAAAAAGAAATTAAATTAATGAAGAAGGTGATGGGGGAGAAGTTGTTTTGTTTTAATTGGATTCACTGCTTGATGAATAAAGCATGCCTACATATCCCTTTAAATGGAAATTAGACCCATGCAATTCTCCCTTTTTGCAAAAGGGTTTATTTAGCCAAATCACTTATCATATTTTGATTGATTTATTACCAAGTTAAGTTAATTAGTTTAGATTTTAATTAACTATCTTAAGTGAATTAATTAAAAAAGGCAAGGAGTCTTGAAGGAAGAAGAGAGAATTCTAAGTGGGAAAAACTAAACGAAATTCTAAGAAAGGGATATAATAAACAAATAATTAAATAAAAGGACAAGAAATTGGAAAGGAAACTTACCTCAAATAGTGGGCGACGACTAGTCGCGAACTTTGGACGACGGCATACCTTAAACTACAGACAGCTTTTGACTTGATGGGTTGGCTCAAGATAGTCGCAACCCAACTTGCTTTGCAAAGCAATGAGCAATAGCAAAGTGAAAATAAAAATAAAAAGGAAAGAAAATTTTGAACTAAGGAGCTCGCTCCTTTGCAGAACAAGCTAAAAATATTTCTTGCTTTCATATCGAGGTTGATCAAACAAGCCTAAGTGTGTAAAGTTGAGCTTAGGAAGTCTAAATATATTGTAGGAGGCTTCTAGATTAAATTACATGAATTCCAATGTGGGATCGTGAATTTTGAAGGTGCGACTACATCAGCTGCCTACGGAATTGCAGGCCTATGTGCAATTATATAGAGTAAATGCATAGGAGATTTTGTGACTGCACTTGTGCTTTGTGCTTGTACAAGCCACACGTGTGGTTGCAGATGGGCCAGCGTGGTTTTAGTGGTTTTTGCCCATTTTCTAGCCTGTTTTAGTTTCTGAGACTTTGATGAGTGTTTGTTAGGGTTCAATGATGGTCTAGGGTGTAAAATTAAGGAAATCCATTTTTCTAACAAGGCACTGCCCTACACCCCACAAGAGGCAATGCCTTGCACCCCATAAGAGGCACTGCCCCTTTAAACCTTATTCATTAATCAATTAGCAGAATCACCATACAGACTCTACGTAGTACACTAAACCTAGTAGGTGTCAAGCTACGGCTAGATAAAAAAAGTGTAAAATTAAGGGTTTACAGTAGAATCTAACTCTCAAACCCTAATCTCTAAAGATCAAGGTTCATTATGGGGGTTGGGAACTACAAGGAACCTCTTAACTAACATGATATCTTACTAATGGCGACTTTTATTCCCTATTCAACCTGTAGTAAGCTAGGCTAAAACTGCTGAAGTGTATACTAAAAATTAAATATGGTGTCATATTGAAGGAATTTCTACCTTTGATATTGAGTGAATCTCATGTTTAACATCAAGTTAAGTGAATTCCACACTTAACATCTACATCATTGCCACACTTAAAATTAAAACGAACAAACGCTATGTTCAAAATTTAAAACGAGAGGATCCCAAACTTGAATAAGTATGCGACTTGCCAATTTTCACCCAAAAAACATAGCTTGCATGTATAGTGCAATAAACTCACTCGTAATGCAAAGCTCGCCATAACATGAAGCTTACCCATGGTTTTGAGCTCCTGTGTAGTGTTGAGTTGTCCTATAGTGCTGAGCTCCCTTGTAGTGTTGAGCTCACCCATAGCTCACTCATAATGTTGAACTCTTTTATAGTGCTAAGTTGGCCCCTCATGAAAAGTTCACCAATCTACCTTTTTTTTTTTTGTTTTTTGTGTCAAAGTTCACCAATCTACATTTGTACTCTCTCAAAAGTGACTCCTACATTTTTTTTTCATTTTTTATGTTATTTATGTTGGATCTTGGATTCAATAATGTATCATTTGAGACTTAATAATGTATCATTTGAGACTTTCATGATCTGTGTCTAAGACGTCAACTATTCTAAAAGGGATTAATGATATAATATTATAATACTCATATTGAGCCATTCTAAGCACATTACTCATAAAACTAAGAAGCCCACTCCGTATACATAGTCCATCTACAAAAAGGTAAAGGACTCTTTAGAAACCCTAACATCTAATACCTGCCCATTCTCTTTCAAAATCAATAGCAGAGTGGACTTGTCAGAAACACCTCTCACACTCACTTTAACGGACTCTCTTCTTCTTGCAAGTACCTATTGATTAGAGCTTCATTAATTCAGTTTTTTTTAATCAAATTAAGTCTGGGTTATACTAATATCAACTTTTGACTTCTTTTTAACTATACCATTGCTCTTATCAAATTACTGTTTGAATGAATTTATTTATTTTTATTAATCTTTGCATTTGTCAAGTAAATAATTTATAATGATTCAAATACACCAGCTTTGAATGATAACTACCTTGTTATTTGTCCATGTTATATTCATTTTGATCACCTACATATTAGAAATGTAGTTCATAAAATATTTTGATAATGATTTTTATCATATAAGTTAAATATTATTAAATTGATATATGTAAGCTTTGACAAACACATAAATATGTTATTTTTAAAAATTTATTTTGAGATATTGAGAAAAATTAATTGTTATATTTATGAAGGCCATTCAAACATCAATTTTTGAATAGGACTTCTTATATAATTCAAACAATATTAATCTACTTGTTCTAGTTTTTTGCCTTGATCTTGCATTTACCCTTTTTTTCTATTGGATTTCTCAAATTTATTTAGCAATGCTTTCAAGATTGTCTTTGTCAATGGCAATGTACCTGACTTGATCTAACCCTAATGATATGGATAATTATCTGCCTCATTTAGTAAATGGGTGGAGTAGGTTTTCGAATTTGTACTTGAATCGAGCTTGGATAGGATTTAATTAATGTTATAACCAAACCCAAACCAGATCCAATTATATATATATTTATTTTTTAAATATTACATGTAACTAATTTATATTTTTTAAAATTTAAATTTTTTTATGTGAAATATAAATTATATTATATGGATAAATAGAAAAAAATATAAATGAATATGTATATTTATGAGAAATAACACTAAAAAAATTTTTAAAAAATAAAAAAGAAATATAAACAAGCATATCCAATTTGACCCACCTCCACCTCATTGCCCAACCCAAAGCAGGATGAGTAACAGGTAGGTACTTTATTTTTTAAAATAGATCAGGTTTAAGTTTTGCAAAATCCGCTCCTAACACGATTCGTTACCATCTCTAATTATTTTTTTTATCTATTTTTAAATGTGATTAAAGAATTTTTGTTTCCACTTTAATTAAAAAAATTGTTAAAGATATAAAATATGTGGGGAACTCTCATGGGAATTAAAAATAAAGGTGTTAAATGATTTATATGAAATTGAGTTGTCTAATCTTAATCGTTAATTTTTTTTTTATAATCAAAGTAATAATGTGAACCTTTAGTTTTGCACTCTTTAAATTGTATTTTAGAAGTGCTTAGACTTGGTAAATAGACCTTTGAAAGTCAAAATTGCCCAAATCAAAAAACTAGAAAAGGAGCCTCGAAACTGAAACCTACCCCCTTTGACGTTTGAACCACCCTCAAATCATTTGAGATTGAATAACAGTCACAATGCAACTAGAATCATGAAAAAATAAATGAGAAACGGGCCAAAATAGCAACACCAGTGTCTGATGCGTATAGCATGTGTGGTGATTGCAGGCCACCTTACTATCACCATAGGCTCGCTTATGGTGATTGTAGACCCATTTGCAATGACCGCAAAGACACATGTAGTCATCGTAAATGAACATGTTGTCACTGTAAATGCATATGCAGAACCACATGGCGCACATGCAGTTGTCCCCTGTGTAGCCCTAAAATCCCATATCAAAACTTTACAAACTCTTACCCTAGTCTTTTTCCTATATATAGGGGTCCTCCCACTCAGTTTTCCTCATCTTATGACCTCTTGGCTTGCTTCTTTAGCCTTTACATCAAGCAAACCATTTTCACAAGCTTGATCCTCCAAGGAATGAGCTCTTTAGTTTAAAGTTTTCTTTTATTTTTTGCTTTGCTATTGCTCATTGCTTTGTAAAGCAAGTTAGGTTGTGACTTTTCGAGTTGATCCTTCAAGTTAAAAGCTTTCCGTCGTCTAAGGGAAGCCGCTACCCGCCATCCAAGGCAAGTTGTCGGTCACCGTCAAAGGTAAGTTTCCTTTCCCTTTTTCTTTTCCTTTTATTTATTTATTTATTTATTTATTTTTGTTTCCCTCATTGGGATCTCTTCTCCCACCAAGGTTCATTACCTTTTTTATTTCTCTTCTATCTCATACTCTCTAATTAATCACTTTAATTTGATTCATGTTAATTAAAATTTGACCTAATTAATAACTTGGTAATCAATTAAAATGGTTAAATCAATTAATTCAAAACTCCTTTTGATCAGTGAATCAAAACATGATAAAAGGCTAGACTAAACAAACCCTTTTGCAAGAAGGGAGAACTGTGTGAGTTCTGATTCCCATTCAAAGAGATATGCAGGCATGCTTAGTTCAAGCAGTGAATCCAATTAAAATAAACCAACTTCTCCTTTATCACCTTCTTTATATAGTTAGGATTTCCTTTATCTTGTTTATTTATTTTAGGATTAGTTTGGGGAATGTGTGACTTCCTTAGAACCTATCAGGGCTAGAGGAGGTATCCCCTAACTTGAGTTTTTATTGTAATCTTAAACCTTCTTTTCTTTTCTTTTACTTTCTTTGCTTTATGGAATGGATGGATGTTCATGCATTATAAATTATTCATGCACTTACAATGGTTTATGAAATCAATTTTAAGTCATTTTGTATTAAATTTTCTAAACTAATTTTTTCTAAAATAAACAAAAAACCTAGTCCCTAAATTCTCTTTAGTTTCGAAACTAGTGATCTTTTCTTTTAGGATATTAATTGGAGTCAATTTGGGTTTTTTTCCTTAATCTTTTTCTCAAATAAAATAAAATTAAAATGGCTACTCTTTAAAATCAATTAATCTAAACCCGATGGTTCCATCGTGAGACTTAGCTTAAACGAGCATTTCAATTCTCTTTTAGCTGATCAAACTGGTACTCAGGCAAGGTCTAACAGATTATTAGCATGTATTTGTTGTTAGTGTTAGTGGGGTGAGTCCCACACTTTTCCCTAGTGATATTCCATGGAAAACTAACCCCACAGGAGGTGGAGGGAGGTCTTTAATGCTCTTACCAATTCAGCTATGTCTAGATTAGCATTTTAATAATTAACTTTTAAGGTGTAATTTTTTCAAGTCCATATAAATCTTACAACTTTAAAATATGTTATCACGGCAATTACCTATTCATACACTTTGGCAAATATCAAAGATGTAAATATGTGAAAAAAAAAATTCACACTTGTAAAATATTTATATTTGTAAAAACACTTTACAATATTTGTATTAGTAATATAAAATTAGTTTGGGTATAGAATTTAAAATTATTGGGATTTTCTTTTTAAATTGTTAATTAATATTGGATTGCTTTAAATTATATAGAATAAATTTTGATATTGTTAACTAAAATTGAAAACATGTATTTAAAAGCAAAAATTTTATATTATATAAAATAAATTTCGATATTATCAACCAAAATTCAAAACATGTATTTAAAAGTAAATTTTTTTATACTTTTAGTGAACATTTTAAATTTGTGATAATCATATAGATATGCAAATTCAGTCCACCTAATAAATATAATTAACAAAATAAAATTTATAAATCACTAATACAAACAATTCGATATCATTTCTATTTTTCTATTTTGACTATTGCTCTATAATAAAAGTTGTTTCTTAAAAAATGAGTTGAGAAAACAAGTTGAAACTACTTTTTACAATTTTTTTTCCTTAAACCAATGAAAAACAAAACGCAAAATCAAAAGTAATTTATGTATTAGTATTGAGTTTAGAGTGCTTTTTGCGGACCTAAATTGGGTTCTCAATTGTTGAATTAAATTGGGTTCTCAATTTATTCAATCTTGATTATGATCGTGAAAATAAAATTGAAGTATTTTAATAATTGTATAAAGTGTTGATTTTGTAGACAACTCACTTAAAAAAAGTTGAAAATAAAGAATCTTGAAAATTTTGCAACCAAGGAATCACGGCTGCAAAAGCAACGCAGACTATCGCGATCGTGAATTAACTCAATCCAAATAGCCTCAATTTCATTTGAAACACAATAGAGTTCGCGGCCATAGTCATGACTGCTATCTAGAGCACGAAAGGAAAATAGCGACCGTGACATAAACATTGGGACTGCGAAATTCATATCTCAGGAAACCATTCCAAAGGATAGTTAAGCAACTAATGGAAACCTAGCACATGTCAACTAGCCATTTGAGACTTTTGAATATCACGACTGCAATACGTAATTCTTGACTGCAAAATTAGATTGTGATCATAATTCTGCTCTGACACTGCATTAAATAGAGATATTCTAGCTATTATAAAGAGATTTGGTTCACCACTATTTATAACGACCATTTGGTGGATGGAAGCTATTAAATGAATAAGGCAATAATCAAATTTATCAGAGCTTGCTCACTTAGGATGGTTGTTCAAAAACATTTGAGGCCTTTGGAGGTGCAAATGCTTATCCATGAATATGAGCTCTTTAACATCAAGCCTAATGAGAATGTGACTGGTATGACCAATAAACTTGTTGCAATTGTTACAAAATTGAAGAAATTTGAAAAGGTCTACTATTTAGAAGATATCAACAACAAAATCTTTAGAGCCTTTTCAAAGAAGCACTTTAAGGCTAGGGTGGCTTCCATTGAGGAAGCAAATGACCTTAGCAAGCTTCCTACCAATGTCCTCATTGGAAAGCTACCCGCTCATAAGATGAAACTTGAAAAAGAATAAGTCCAAGGTGAGAAGAAGAAGACCATTGCTCTTAAGTGTTCCACCAAAGACCAATGTGAGAGTCAAAGTGATTTGGATGAGAGTGACAATGAAGATGAAGAGTTAGTTATGCTATCTAAAAGAGAGAAGAAGATAATAAAGAATAGAAAAAAGAAAAGAGACCATTTAATAAGTCTTCTTCCAACTCCAATTCAAGCAAAGACAAGAAAAATGAAATAACTTGCTATGAATGTGGCAAGTAATGACACATCAAAATGGAGCATCCCAAGAATAAAAAGAAGAAGAAGAAGAAAAAGAAGAAGAAGTGGGACAAGGAGAAGAAAAAAGGGTTTAATGTTTCATAGGATGAAGATTCTTCAAATGATGAAGAAGAGAATGAAGTTGCAAATCTATGCTTCATGATTTTGTAAGATTCTTCAAATAAGATATATTTTACTTCTCATTCTTGTGATGAAATTAATAATTGTGCTAATAATAATGTGGTTGATGATGAAGGCTATGGCCTTAAAATGTGAAAAATATTTTTCCAAAATGAAATTTTACAAAGAAAAATATTCAAAGCTTGAGGAGAGTTTTATAGATCTTAAAAAACTTGTCTTAAATTTTAAGAACATCAAATGTTAATCTCAAAAATTCTTTGCAAAAAGTTTTATCAAAAACCTCCTCATTTTGAATTTCTGTACAAGGAAAATAATTCTTTGAAATAAGAGGTAGAATAATTAAGAACTTTTATTTCTAAATTTCATAAAGGAAAGAAAATTTTAGATACAGTCTTTATAGCTCAAAGACCACCCCTTGTGGGATATGGCCTTGGCTTTAATGGTTCATCAACTTTTATATCCTCCCTTCCATCATTCATCAAAGTCTCTACTCCTCAAGCTTCTAGCATTGAGGTAGTTAACAAGGAGGCTAAAGCACACAAAAAATCTTCCAATCTTAAAAGGACTGTAAAAGGCTATAAAGCTCAAGAGCTAAGCCTCCAAGAGCTAATCATGTATACATGAACAATAAAAGACATGCTCAAAAGCATCCACAATCACAGCATCATACTTGTTTTTGTATGCACTCATATGATAATGTTGTGAGGAGACACTCATTTCATGCCAATGTGGCAAAGAAGAAGAAAATTTGTAAGTTTAAACTTCAATGCCATTATTGCATAAAATTTTGGCATGTTAATGCATTTTGCTATATAAGAAAAGCTCACTTGAAACTTGAGGATCCTTCTAAGACTAACCTTCAAAGACTAAGTAGACTTGGGTACTTAAGCAAAGATGATTCATTTTCTTATAAGTGTGTCTCAAATCCACTACAAAGAAGCACAAATGGCATGTAGATAATGGATGTCAAGACACATGACTAGAAATGCTAGACTTTTCATCTATATGAAGGAAAAGCATAGTGGAAACATTACATTTGGTAACAATAAAGGTAAGATAATTAGTAAGGATGGTTATTCCCTAATTGAAAATTTTCTTTTGATTGATGGTCCAAAATATAATTTGTTAAGTGTAAGCAAATTAAGTGATAAAGGTAATAAAGTCACCTTTGATTATAAAGCTTACTTTCTCAACAACTTGGTTGATGACAAAGTTGTGTTTAAAGATGAAAGAGAAGGAAATACCTACATAATTGACTTAAATGTTTTTGCTAACCAAAATATCCAGTATCTTGTGTCCATTAGTGCTAAATTTTGACTTTAGCATATGAGACTTAGGCATGTAAACATGGAACTCCTTCATAGTCTAAATAAAGATGAGCCTGCAGATGGCTTACAAAAAACAAGATTTCAAAAGACAAGACATGTGGATCTTATCAAATGGGAAAGCAACACAATTCATTCTTTAAATCTACAAATGTTATAAGTACTTCTAGACCTTTTCAACTTGTGTATATGGATTTTTTTGGACATACTATGATTTTAGTTTGGTTATCCTACTTATGCTCATGCCAATGTAAAATGCATATTTTCTAAGGTATGCATCTGGGGTTAAAGGGTATAGACTGTGGTGTACTGAAAAGGATAGAACCCAAAATTTATTAAGAGAGATGTTACATTTGATGAATCTGCTATGATTGGCAAGAGGAAGGAGCTTAATAATCTTGCAAGTAAAAATGATCACGATGCTAACCAAAAGGTAGAGTTTGAAATTGAAGCTTCAAGCAAGATGATCAAAAATTCTGTAAATCAGCCCAGAAATGTGCAAGAGGAAGAACAACAAAGTATAGCAATAAGGAGAACAATAAGGGAAATTAGAAAACTTGTTAGGTATGCAAATTGTGTTAATGTTATTGATACTAATCTTACTACTTATGCATTGGCAATAGCTGAGAGTATAAATTATGATGAACCCCGGACATATAAAGATGCAATGAAGAATAAAAAAGCAATGAAATGGTTGATTGCCAGAATAAGGAGAAGCAGTCTCTTTCCAAGAACAAAACTTGGGAACTTATACCATTACCAATGAGTGTAAAGCCAGTGGGTTGCAAATAGGTCTTTAAAAAAGAAAGAAGATGTTCTTAGAGTTGAACCAATTAGGTTTAAGGCATGAGTTATGGCATAGGGTTTTCATAGCAGGAGGGTGTTAGTGATATGCCCTAAGCTAATAGTATAAATGTTATCATTATTACTATTTTTATTAATAAAGAGGCAATCCATTGTCATGTTATTAATTACAGTTAATGTTCTATAACTTGATAATAAATTTCATGAATAGTTGATTCCACCTAAGGTCATCAAGTGCATGACTTGATAGTAAAACTCTAAGGTAAATGGGATACTATTCTATGTTGCCCTAGTCACTCATTATTGGTGGAACAATAATGAATTAAGACTAGTATTTAGTTTGATTGATGATCATGTTTTACTAGTTATATATGAGATATCAAGTCAGCTCATATGTACATGTTAGAGAATAGTTTATTGGACAAACCTACTATGAGAATACTCCATGGTTAATGTCATATGTAATTCTCGTTACAGTATTGTTATTCAGTCCTTTGACTTGAAATTACCATAGATTCCTAAATGAGAAATTATTTATTTTGACATAGTCCAATATCATCCATAACAGGATTGTAATACAGATTGTTATTAGATATAAAGTGAATCATACAAAGGAATGTGAGTGATTGAGCAAGAATTTATCCCTCTCATCTTAAGAGAGACATCTTTGGGCTCCTTGATAAGTGAGACTGAAAAATTCATGGTCGTGCTCAAATTAATTGATAAGGGACATCGACATCGTTTGTTTAGTTAGTCTACTTAAAGATCGAGAAATAGCCTAATTGAACCATATGAGGTGACATAATCCATGCCTCATGTTCAATTATGATATCGAGTGACAAAAGGACTAGAATACTCACTGTGAAAGGTTATGTTGGATCATCAATTTTCACTTAACTTGGATGTTCATAATGTCTTGTTAGAGGCCGCTTATGACTTATGGGTCAGAAATGGAATTTTAGGCTTGCTGATAATATTTAGTGAACCTATAGGTCGCATAGTTAGAATGAATGTGAAATGGACTATAGGTTAATATTTGTCTAGGTTCATTGAACTCAAAATTGTCTAGGTTCATTGACCTTGAAATTGTCAAGACTCATTGAATTAGATGTTATCTAGATTCATTGAACTAGAAGACAATTAAAAGTTAACCCAATACTAATTTACTCTTACTTTGTATATTTACTTTATTAAGATAAAGTAAATGTATACTGACTGTGAAAGGTTTTGTTGGATCACCAATTTTCACTTAACTTGGATAATCACAATGTCTTGCTAGGCTGCTTATGACTTGTAAGCTAGAAATGGAATTTTTAGCCCGTAGCCAACGTTCAATGAATCTATAAGGTCGCACACTTAAAACGAATTTGAAATGGACTATAGGTTAATGTTTTTCTAGATTCATTGAACTCGAAATTATTTAGGTTCATTGAATTAAATATTTTCTAGATTCATTGAACTAGAAGACAATTAAAAGTCAACCTAATACTAATTTATTCTTACTATGTACATTTACTTTATTAAGATAAAGTAATTTAAAATTTATGTTTATATATAGATAAATATTTTAAATATTAAAAATAACAAAATATATCCTTAATAGTTAAGGATATCCTTTGAGGTCTTCTAATCATACAAGGAAACAACCTAATTAAGATTATTATTAGGGTTTGGTTTTAATAGCCACGTTTTTTGGTGTAAGGGAAAGATACACAGAGAGAAAATTTTCTATTTTCATACAAAAGAGTTTTTTTTTTTGAAAAACCGTATTCAAGGCTAATGCCAGTACATTGCTATTCATTTTCTCATTCTGTTCATATGGATACTAGTAGAGGGTATTCGTTCAAGTAGTAGCACTTATGATCTGAATCCAGAAGTTATTCATTTTGATTTGTGAAGCCCGGTTTCATAACTACACTAAGAGTTTTCTGCTTGCTACAAAAGGTAAGCTATTTAAACTTTAATCATTTAATTAAAATGCATAGACCTTGGTGGATTTTGGGAATTTAAATTTAAATTTTCTACTGCATATGATGTTTGTTATATCCCTAAACTCCAACAAAGGGAATTGATTAACATGAAGTGTTCTCACCAATAATGAAACATAAGACCATTCGAGTTCTTTTAGCCATGGTAAGTGCAATTGACCTTGAGTTAGAACAGCTTGATGTACTTACTACTTTCTTGCATGGCAACTTAGAGGAGCAAATTTACATGTCATAGCTAGAGGGTTTTCTTAATTCTTAAAAAGAAGATTAAGTGTGTTTGCTGAAGAAATTCTTGTGTGGCTTGAAACAATCAGCTAGGTAGTGGTATAAGAGGTTTGATGCATTCATGATTTTCTCATGACTCTATTCATAATCAATTTGATATCTATGTTTACTCTAGAAAATTGTTGGATGATTCCTTTATATATTGGTTGCTCTATTATGATGACATGTTAATTGCAGCTAGCAATTTAAATTAACAAACTGAAGACTTTTTTTAGTAGTGAGTTTGAAATGAAGGATTTAGATGCAGCCAAGAAAATTTTGGGCATGGAGATTTCGAGAGAAATGATTGTTGAATTTATCCCAGTAGAAGTACATTAAAAATGTATTACAGTCTTTTTAAATGGAATAGTTCAAGCTGGTTAGTATGCCTTTTGCAGCACATTTTAAGTTTGATTAGTGCTTCACCTAGTACAAAAGAAGAGAAAGATTACATGAGTCGAGTTCCATAGTCAAGTGCAGTTAGGAGCTTGATGTATGCCATAGTGTACACTAGACCAGCTCTAGCACATGCAATTGGTGTGCTAAGCATATTTATAAGGGATTGTTTGTGGCATATTTATATGGTTTTTGTATGTGTTAATTTAGGCTTTTTGTGATTAATTCATGTTTATGTAGGTTAGAATGTGTTATTTTATTTTATTTTATTTTTTAGTTTGAGGAAGGTTTTAGTTCATTTTGCAAGAATTGAGCATTAAATGGAGCAAAAGAAGGAGATTTGGGCAGAAGCATGTGCAACAGGCCCGAAAAATCGCGCACTTAGCCTAGCCAGCGCATGCAGGGCAACTACCCAGTTATCCCAGCCCCCCAGCACCATCTGCCAAAGGGCCAGTGCAGGCAACAGCAGCAGCACTCCCAGCAGCGTCCGCGACAGTCGTCCAGCGCCCGCAACGGGCTGTCTCCAGCAGACCATGTTCAGCAGCGCCAGCTGCCAAAAGGCCAGCGCACGCCAAGCAGCAAGCAGCAGCAGCAGCAGCACCCCCAGCAGCGTCCACAATGGTCGTCCAGTGCGCGCAACAGGCTGTCTTTCAGCAGGCCATGTTCAGCAGCGCCAGCTGCCCAGTCCCAGCGTCCGCTGCCAATGAAGATTTCAACCAAACTCGCCAGCTGCCCAGCCCCAGCGCCTAGCTGCACAGTCCCAGCGCCCGCCGCGAAGATCTGATCAGTTTTAGGAATGTTGATCTGAATTTTTAATTTCCTTTTCCATTTAGGTTTTTGGTTTTAGAGGCTATAAATAGATCTGAAATAGAGGTTGAAAGGGGTCTGGAGTTTTTGGATTCACGAATTGTAATTGGCATAAAACTTCAGTTGATTTTCTTAGTTAAAATTTCCAAATTTTATTTCGAGATTAGGCTTCCAAATTTTGTTCTTGGGAGTTTATTTGGGAAAATTCAAGAGATTGAATTTAATCAATTCGGTTGTAAGGTGAGGATTGATTCTTATTTCTCCAATTTAATTATTCTGGGTTAATTAATTCAATAGTATTGTTTTGATGGATTCAGTTAATTATATTAAGAATGAGATGATTTCTTTATTTTCCATGAGCTAATTTCATTTTAGTCTAGGGTTTGTATGATGTGTTCATGATATGGAATTGAATTAAATCCCAATCAATTATTCTTTTTATTCTTAATTAAGTTGGCTAATTGTTTAAGAACAATTGCTTAGCTACCAATTGTTTTACTTAGGTTTTGAACGAAGGAACGAGAGTTGAAGTTCAATTCCCGATTTCACTCTTTTAAGATCTTAAAATGAATTAGAAATATAAGTTTTAAGATTAAGTCCTTGTTCTTAATGTATGAACTGATAGAATGATTTCTATGAATGCGAGTGCTAATAGATTGATTTTTATCCGTTGATTTATTAGAAATTTAGGCTTTAGCATAATTAATTGGGACTATTCTTGAACATAGAGGATTGATAAACTGATTACAAACCCTGGATTATCTTTATTCATTAAATTTTCACGTATTTACATCTGCATTTTCTTTTAATTTATTGTTTGCTTTTAGTTCTTTTAAAATTCAAAAATCAAACAAATCTTTTTGATATTTAATTTGCTTTCGAAAAGAAATAAGTAATTTCCATTTGCAATTCCTTGAGAGAATACGACCTTGGATGCTTCCTATATACTACAATTGCCTTGTATACTGGCGGGTCGCTTTTGGACAGTATATTTTGAGGGGAATAAGTTTTTGGCGCCATTGCCGGGGAATTGCAAGTCGAAATTGTTTGTTTCATTGTAATTATTTTTGTTCCTAGTTTTTTGCTTTTATTTGTTTTCAGAAATTTTATGCAAGGGAGAAGATCTCTGGAAAGAGAGATTATCCCTTTTGTTGATAACATTCATAGGGTCGGCAGAGAAAAAAGAGAGCTGGATCTAATTGAAGAAGAAGTTGATCAAGAAGAGAAAGTGAATCAAGAAGAACAAGTCGATCAACAAGACATAATGGCACAGGAACGCCGAACCATGAAGGACTATGCCCGGCCAATCATAGGCACCGCGACATCATGTATCAAGCTTGATGCGGCTGCCCAGAATTATGAGCTAAAGAACATACATTATAGCATGCTCCCTTCCTTCTATGGAGTGGCAAATGAAGACCCTCTAAATTTCATCAGAGATTTCTATGCCACCATTCAGACTTTTCCTTTACAAGGTCTGACTGAAGATCAGCTGCGGATGAGATGTTTTCCCTATGCTTTGAAGGACGCAGCTAAATCATGGTTGATGACACTTACTCCCAACTCCTTGACTACCTGGAAAGAGGTGTACAACAAATTTATGGGGAAGTTCTACTCTCACCAAAAGACAGCTGAACTGAGATCAAGGATTGCAACCTTCACACAAATGGAAGGAGAACCTTTTCATGAAGCATGGGAGAGGTTCAAGATTTTGCAAATCCAGTGCCGCCACCATCACTATCCACTGCAGCTGCTCAACCAATTCTTTTATGATGGGCTTACATATCAGAGCCAAAGTATAGTTGACAATGTAGCTGAAGGGGCAATGGGGGAGAAAACTGCTAAGGAGACATATGACTTGTATGAAATGCTTGGGGCTAATTCTCAGCAGAAAAGTGTGAGAGGAAGAAGAGTTGGAATACAAGAAGGAGCCCCTGTAAAAGATATGGCCATGCAATTAGCCGAGCTTACTAAACAAGTCAAGCTCCTATCCATGAAGGGAAGCACATCAGCTCAACAACAAGAGGTATGTGGTGTTTGTGGCATTTTTGGCCATGGTGCTAATATTTGTCCCTTTAGTTTTGATGTCTATGCAGGTGAGCCAGAGCAAGCATAGGCTTTGGATGGTTTCCAACCTAGGGCAAGGAATGACCCCTACTCCAATACTTATAACCAAGGTTGGAGAAACCATCCAAACTTTTCCTGGAGAAACAACAACCAACAGCAACAGCAGCCTCAATTCCAAATGATGCAAAGAGGCAACCACCAAGGAGAAGCATCGGGCCAACAACAAAGGAAGCTTTCTTTAGAGGATAGCTTGAATGCCTTCATTCAAGTTAGTACTCAAAATCAGGAGGCCAACAATAGGAGATTTGATTCTCTGAAAGCTTCAGTAAGAAAGGTGGAGACTCAAGTTGGGCAAATTGCAAATCATATGCAAGCACACCAACAAGGGAAACTTCCTAGCCAACCGGAGCAAGCTAAGGCTATCTCTGTCCTTAGGAGTGGTAAGGTAATTAATAAGACTGTTGGTGATAACTCTGATAATGCAGGAGTCGATCTTGATCAACCCGAAGGGGAAAAGAGCGATAAAAAGCTAGGAGAGAAGGAGACAGCTATGGAGACGCCAGCTTCCCCTCCTCAATTGCACAAGGCAGATGATCCTTACAAACCGCCCATTCCATTTTCGAGTCGGCTGAAAAAGGGTAAGCAGGATAAGCAATTTGATGAGTTATTCAAAATGCTATACAAGGTAAGTGTTAATTTGCCTTTACTTGATGTGATAAAGAATGTGCCTTCTTATGCTAAATTTTTCAAAAAACTGAATTCTAAAAAAAGGAGGTTGGAAATGGAAGAAAAAATTATTGTGTCTAAGGTGGCTAATGCTGTACTCCAGCATAAGTTACCTTCCAAAGCTAAAGACCCTAGTAGTTTTTTTATTGACATTAATATGGGTAATGAGGAAGAAGCTAAAGGCATGCTAGACTTAGGTGCAAGTATCAACTTGATGCCCTATGCATTATTTTTGCAATTGAATTTAGGAGAATTGAGGCCCACTAAAATGTTTCTGCAACTAGCTGATAGGTCTTTGAGATTCCCTAAGGGAATTATAGAGGATGTGCTAGTGCAAGTTGGAGGGTTAATTATGCCTGTTGACTTTGTGGTATTGGACATGGGAACGAGTTATCCAATGGGCCAGAATTGCTTATTTTGTTAGGGTGCCCTTTAATGGCAACAACTAATACCTTGATTGATGTTAGAAATGGAAAGTTAACCATGACTGTTTTGGGTCAAACTGTTGAGTTTTCTATTTTTAATAATCTTACTGTGTTGAGCACATCATTGCATGAAGAATATTCCTTTATTGACTGTGTTGATGCTGCTGTTCAACAAGTTTTCTTGCAGGATGCCTTCGAGGATAAGCTGGAACTAGCAATCACACTTGAAAAAGGAGCTGAAATCTATGTTCCTGAAATAGTGAACTACATTGAGGATTTAGATGCTGTGGAAGTAGGAGAGGTGGGAAATGAGGAGATTGTGGAGCTTCTTTTGATTCGAAAGGGAGAGAAAAAACCTTCACAAACCTTGGAACTTAAAGAACTGCCTAAGCACCTAAAATATGTGTTCTTAAGTAAGGGAGAGAATTCACCTGTGATAATTTCTGCTTTATTGAGTGAAAAAGAAGAGGAAAGATTAGTGAGTGAATTGAAAAGGTTAAAGAGGGCAATAGGTTGGGGGTTAAGTGACATCAAGGGAATCAGTCCCTCTATATGCATACATAGGATAACATTAGAAGAGGGAGTTAAGCCTAAGAGGGAGATGCAAAGAAGGTTGAACCCCCATATGGGAGAGGTAGTGAAGAAGGAAGTGCTGAAATTGCTGGATGAGGGAGTGATCTATCCTATTGCGGATAGTGATTGGGTGAGCCCTGTTCATGTGGTTCCTAAGAAATTAGGAATCACAGTTATGGAAAATGCAAACAATGAGTTAATCCCAACCAGGACTGTTACTGGATGGCGAATGTGCATAGATTATAGGAAATTGAACAATGCCACCAAGAAGGATCACTTTCCCTTACCCTTTATTGATCAAATGTTGGATAAACTTGCTGGACATTCTTACTACTGTTTTCTCGATGGACTTTCAGGTTATTATCAAGTGGCAATAGCACTAGAGGATCAAGCAAAAACCACTTTCACATGTCCATTTGGGACATTTGCTTTCCGAAGGATGCCATTTGGGCTACGCAACGCTCCAGCAACATTTCAAAGATGCATGATGTCAGTATTTTCTGACATGATTGATGATTTCATAGAGGTATTTATGGATGACTTCTCTGTCTTTGGTAATTCATTTAATGATTGTCTCAATAAATTGGTGCTTGTGCTTGAAAGATGTATTAAGTGTAATCTTACTTTGAGTTGGGAGAAGAGTCACTTCATGGTAACTCATGGCATTGTGTTGGGACATGTTGTATCTAGTAAGGGCATAGAGGTTGACAAGGCCAAAGTGGACTTGATTGCAAACTTACCCCTTCCCACCTTTGTTAAGGGGATAAGAAGTTTTTTAGGGCATGCAGGTTTTTATAGGAGGTTTATTAAGGATTTTTCCAAATTAAGTCAACCTCTTTGTAGGTTACTAGGAAAAGATGTTCCTTTTGATTTTGATGATAAATGCATACATGCTTTTGATACCCTGAAAGAAAAGCTCACCACTGCACCTATCATTGTTGCCCCTGATTGGGCCTTACCTTTTGAAATCATGTGTGATGCATCCAATCATGCATTAGGGGCTGTTTTGGGACAAAGGGTTGAAAAGTTCTTAAGAGTCATATATTATGCTAGTTTAACCCTTAATGATGCCCAAGTGAATTACACCACAACTGAGAAGGAAATGTTAGTTGTTGTCTTTGCATTAGACAAGTTTAGGGCATACTTGATTGGGTCTAAAGTAATTGTGCATTCTGATCATGCTGCTTTGAAATATCTTTTGTCTAAACAACACGCTAAAACACGCTTAATTAGGTGGGTTTTACTTTTGCAAGAATTCGACTGTGAGATTCGGGATAAAAAGGGGAGTGAAAATGTGGTGGCTGATCACTTATCTAGGTTACCCGTTTCAAATGATGAACTTGCATCAAATGAGACTCATAATGATTTGGAGTCATTTCCTGATGAACAGTTGTTTGGGGTATCACAAGTCCCATGGTTTGCTGATATTGCTAATTATCTTGCATGTGATGTATTGCGAACTAACATGTCTTATCAAGAAAAGAAAAGGTTCTTGCATGAGTGTAGGTATTATTTTTGGGATGAACCTTATTTGTTTAGAATTTGCAAAGATGAGATTGTTTGCAGGTGTATTCCAGAGGATGAACAACAAAGTGTCCTGAAATTTTGCCATGATCTCAATTGTGGTGGGCACTTTGGAGGGAAGAAGACAGCTGAAAAAGTTCTCTAAAGTGGTTTGTATTGGCCTACTCTTTTCAAAGATGCTCACAATTACTGTAAGCAATGTGATAGGTGCCAAAGAGTAGGTAATATCGGTAGGAGAAATGAAATGCCCCTTACTAACTACATTGTTGTTGAAATTTTTGATGTATGGGGTATTGATTTTATGGGGCCTTTCCCTATCTCCTTTGGTTTTCAATATATTTTGGTTGCTGTAGATTATGTTTCTGAGTGGGTGGAAGCGATTCCAACCCGAACTAATGATGCTCATGTTGTTGTTAAGTTTGTGAAGGATTTTATTCTCAGCAGGCATGGGGCACCAAGGGTGATGGTTAGCGATGGGGGAAGTCACTTCTGCAATAAGCTGTTTGAGAAGCTAATGCAAAAGTCAGGAGTAAAGCATAAGGTGGCGACTCCCTATCACCCACAAACCTCCGGGCAAGTAGAAACATCCAATAAGCATATTAAAGGGATTTTGGAGAAAACAGTGAATGTATCAATGAAGGACTGGTCAATTCGTCTTAGCTAAGCATTATGGGCATACCGGACAGCATACAAGGCTCCTTTGGGGATGAGTCCATTTCAGCTGGTGTATGGCAAGGCTTGCCATTTGCCAGTTGAATTGGAACATAAAGCATACTGGGCTATCAAAGTAATGAATTTCAACCTGGAGAAAGCAAAAGAGAGAAGGATGTTGCAATTGTCCGAGTTGGATGAACTCCGAAATGAAGCATATGAGAACTCTCGGATATACAAAGAGAAGACTAAGGCTTTACATGACAAAAACCTTGTTCGAAAAGTGCTTGAATCGGGTATGAAAGTTCTTCTATTCAACTCTCGGTTACGCCTTTTTCCAGGTAAACTCAAATCCCATTGGAGTGGCCCTTTTATTATCAAAATGGTATTTCCCTCGGGAGTTGTTGAATTGCTTAACTTTCGAACAAATGAAATTTTTCGAGTCAATGGTCAGAGAGTTAAGCCATACTATGAGGGTGTGGAAGGGTTTAAGGAAATTCAAAGCATTTTGCTTAAGGATCCTTAAATCTTTCCGAAGCGTCCAGCTAAGACGACGTTAAAGAAGCGCTTTTTGGGAGGCAACCCAAATCAGTTATTTTTCCTTTTATTGTCCCTGATTTACTTATATTTCTAAAAATTAAAAAAATAAAAAATAAAAATAAAAAAAAAATAAAAAAAGGGGGGTCTTTGCTTTATTTTTTATTATTTTTAATATTGTTAGTTCATATTTATGCTGTGGTTTTGTTGTGAATTTGTGTTGGTCTCAGGAGATAGGAAATGTGTAATTAAAAGCATCAGTGCAAAAATTGGCAGTCAGATTGCAAAATTGGTGCACCGCTAGCAATTGGCATGCAAGCAGCCTGCCAGCAGTGGCAGCTGCAAGCCACAGCACACGCAGCAAAAGTGCTCTCCACAGGCAGCCCACAGCAGCGTCCGCTGCAGGCCACAGCTCACGTAGCAGCAATGCTCACAACAGGCAATCCAGCAGTAAGCACAGCAGTGTCCGCTGCAAGCCTACAGCGTGCGCAGCAGCCAGCAACTTCAGAAGCCTCCTAGCAGCACAAGTAGCAGCGTGCGCAGCAGCCCGCACGAAAGGAATTACCCAGCAGCGTGCGCCAAGCAAGCCCAGCGTGCGCAGCAGGAGGCCCCCTGCAGCATCATGGGCACACGTCCAGGGGGGGCATACATGGAATTTTCACATTTAAGTGTCCCATTGCACAAATAGAAACAACAAAAAAAAAAATTAACTTACTGCTCTCTCTCTCTATTCGGTTTTTCCCTTCTTTTCTGTTGAAGCCCACCCAAAATTCCTAAGAATCCACCCCTTCAACCCCAAATTTCTGCACAAGGATCATTACCCATTCTTCCAAACTCTAATTCTCCTCCTTAATTACTTTCAATCAAGCCAATAATATCCAAAAGAGTCAAGAGTGTGGGCAAGAAGGGTTCCAAAACTAAGAGCAAAGGCAAGCAAGGTGTAGAAGATTTGAGAGAAGATTATGGAGCTCCATTTCAAATTCTCACACAAGCAGAAGGAGAAAGGTATTTGGCACTCACTCAATCTAATCGCATTTATAAACCTTGTAGATATCTTGATTTTGATATTTTGCAAGCTTTGGGTTTGGATGATGAGGTTAAGAGATTAAGTGCCATCTTGGGTTGGAGTGAGTTTATTAGGCTTGATTATGATGTATATCCCCCTATTGCTTTGGAATTCTTTACTTCCTATTGTCCACTTGAACAGGATAACCAAATTTACTTTCGGTTGCAAGATAAGGAATATAGAATTGGGCATGCAAAATTTTGTAAAGCATTTGGATTTCCTACAAATGGGGTTGATTGTATGGAGAGTAAGTTTAATGTGCATGAATTTTGGGAGAAATTAACTAGGCTTAAGAAATTCGATCCTAACCAGGCACTGAATGGGTTTATCAAAGATCATGCTATTCTCGTGTTACACAAATTTATGTGCCATGCTGTGTTTGAAAAATCTGAGAGTAGTAAAGTGTCCCACAAGGATTACATGTGCTATGGTGTTTGGCGAACGAACAACAAATTGACACAGTTTCTTTATTGCGTCAAACAATGATGGATATGATTACCCATAAAAGGTACCATTTGAATATGGGACATATTGTTTCCGCCTTAGCATTTTCCTATGAGCTCATCAACTCCACCTCTTTAGAGTTTGAACCATTACCGAGGTGGACTTTCACTATGGATTCTTGGATTTCATCCGAGGTGGCCAATTTGGACTGAACTCTAAGGGCACTTGAGACCCGAAAATGTTGGAGGGATTATCACCTAAAGAATCCACCACCAACTTCATTTCACAGAGGCTCTTCATCGAATGCACAACCTGACTTGCCGGCTCTTCCTTCTACAGAGCCACCAGGCGAGGTGGAAGGGTAGAGACAAGTTTTAAGCAAACTTGAGTCCATGGAGGAGCAGAATTGGGTTATGATGGCTGAAGTGAGTAGACGGTTCAATAAAGTGGAAAAGGAGTAGAGGTCGCAACGGCATAAGTTGGCACAAATCAGTACGAAGTATGGTATCGATATGACATCACCTCCTCCTTCGCCATCCGAAGCACATGACTAAGGTAACCTTTCTCTGTTAGTTACTAGTTTAGAATTTTTCATTTTTTTTTTTTTTAGTTTTTCCTTTATGTCAATCTTTGCATGTATTTCCACATTGAGGGCAATGTGGAGTTTAGGTGTGGGGGGGGAGCAATTTCTTTATTGTCGTTTTGTTTTGTTTTTGTTTTATCCTCGTTGTCAAACATACTTGACTATTTACTTGGTTTGGCTCAAAGATCTTGATTTTAGGACTTAAAATTTAAGTATGGCCAATGGTATATAAAGGTTGTGTTTGAAGTAGATTATTGGCAATTGCTAAGGATATGAAATTCTTTTGCATGAGATTTTGTTTTTACGCTGAGCTGAAATCATTGATTTGTGTGAATTGCCGAAAGAAGCTTGTGTATGCTTAACTTAGAGAGGGCTTATGCAACGTATTATCACCGAGTAGTCTCGCCCATTTTAGAACATTCTTGCCAATTAGTCGAAGCGAAATTTGTTTGGTCCACTTAGGTAAGGAAGAAATGATTAAGGCATTTCTTGTTTTAGCCAAATCCTTATATCCACCCATTTGATGTGTTTTTCCCTAGTTAGCCCTTTGAGCTAAATAAATGCATTAATATGCATACATTTAACTTGAGCTTCCTTGATGTTGCTTAGCCATCTTAATACCAACCTGTTATTTTCTTTGATTATTGATGCATAATGAAGTGTGAATGTTATTTTAAGAAGTCTTCAAGAATGTGAATGAATGGAGTGAAGAATTAAGTGTGGGGGAAAAATGATATTGAACAAAAAAAAAAAAAACCATACTCAATTTTTCTTTTCCTCCAAAAAGAATCTGAAGTAAAAAGTTAGAAGTTCAGAATATATGTCACTCCATGACGGTTAAGACAAGAAGACCTATGTTCTGCATCATTTTTGAAGAAAATTCTTGTTTGTTTTAGCTTTTTTTTTTTTTAATTAGCCCTTAACCCTTTAAAACCTCGTTACAACCTTAGTAAAGACCTTTTGATCTTTTCAACCTTTTTGGACTCAATTAGTGGAGATGAAATTGGTAAGGATGCCTATGAGGTGGATGAGCATGTATGAAAATTAATCTTTTGATTAGAGACTCTCTCTGATGACATGAGTGTATATGCCTATCATAAAGTGCAATAAGTTCAATTTGGTAAGCCACGCAATGATTTGATTGATTCTTGGTGAAATTGCTGAGATCTTAGGTGAATTGAGTTGAGTATTCTGCACTTGTTACATACTCCTCTTCAAACATGTATCTTTTGAGGCACACACTGATTTTTCTAAAAGTATATGAGGGTCTTGATGCTAGCTAAGGACAATTGTTGAGTATGGTTTGCTTGAGGATAAGCAAAGAGTAAGTGTGGGGGAAGTTGTTTGTGGCATATTTATATGGTTTTTATGTGTGTTAATTTAGGCTTTTTGTGATTAATTCATCTTTATGTAAGTTAGAATGTGTTATTTTTTTTTTTAGTTTGAGGAAGGTTTTAGTTCATTTTGCAGGAATTGAGCATTAAATGGAGCAAAAGAAGGAGATTTGGGCAGAAGGATGTGCAACGGGCTCAAAAAATCGCGCACTTAGCCTAGCCCACGCATGCAGGGCAACTGCCCAGTTATCCCAGCCCCCCAGCGCCAGCTGCCAAAGGGCCAGCGCAGGCAACAGCAGCAGCACTCCCAGCATCATCCACGATGGTCGTCCAGCGCGCGCAACAGGCTGTCTCCAGCAGACCATGTTCAGCAGCGCCAACTGCCAAAAGGCCAGCGCACGCCAAGCAGCAGGCAGCAGCAGCAGCAGCACCCCCAACAGCGTCCGCGACGGTCGTCCAGCGTGCTCAACGGGCTGTCTTTCAGCAGGCCATGTTCAGCAGCGCCAGCTGCCCAGTCCCAGCATCGGCTGCCAACGAAGATTTCAGCCAAACTCGCCAGCTGCCCAGCCCCAGCGCCTAGCTACACAGTCCCAACGCCCACCGCGAAGATCTGATCAGTTTTAGGAATGTTGATCCAAATTTTTAGTTTCCTTTTCCATTTAGGTTTTTTGTTTTAGAGGATATAAATAGATCTGAAATAGAGGTTGAAAGGGGTATGGAGTTTTTGGATTCATGAATTGTAATTGGCATAAAACTTCAGTTGATTTTCTTAGTTAAAATTTTCAGATTTTATTTCGAGATTAGGTTTCCAAATTTTATTCTTAGGAGTTTATTTGGGAAAATTCAAGAGATTGAATTTAATCAATTCGGTTGTAAGGTGAGGATTGATTCTTATTTCTCCAATTTAATTATTCTGGGTTAATTAATTCAATAGTATTGTTTTGATGGATTCAGTTAATTATATTAAGAATGAGATGATTTCTTTATTTTCCATGAGCTAATTTCATTTTAGTCTAGGGTTTGTATGATGTGTTCATGATATGGAATTGAATTAAATCCCAATCAATTATTCTTTTTATTCTTAATTGAGTTGGCTAATTGTTTAAGAACAATTGCTTAGCTACCAATTGTTTTACTTAGGTTTTGAACGAAGGAACGAGAGTTGAAGTTCGATTCCCGATTTCACTCTTTTAAGATCTTAAAATGAATTAGAAATATAAGTTTTAAGATTAAGTCCTTGTTCTTAATGTATGAACTGATAGAATGATCTCTATGAATGCGAGTGCTAATAGATTGATTTTTATCCGTTGATTTATTAGAAATTTGGGCTTTAGCATAATTAATTGGGACTATTCTTGAACATAGAGGATTGATAAACTGATTACAAACCCTAGACTATCTTTATTCATTAAATTTTCACGTATTTACATCTGCATTTTCTTTTAATTTATTGTTTGCTTTTAGTTCTTTTAAAATTCAAAAATCAAACAAATCTTTTTGATATTTAATTTGCTTTCGAAAAGAAACAAGTAATTCCATTTGCAATTCCTTGAGAGAATACGACCTTGGGTGCTTCCTATATACTACAATTGCCCTGTATACTTGCGGGTCGCTTTTGGACAGTATATTTTGAGGCGAACAGGGATCCTAAGAAAACTCACTGGAAATATGTTAAATGGACTATGCGATACTTGAAAGGTACAAGTAACTTGTACTTATTTTATGATTCTAGTGGCTCTACTAGTGGTATTGTTAACAATATATAAATACATTAGAAATAAAAATTATAGAAATTTACTAAAAATTTCACATACCTTCAATTTTTTATATAGAAAACCAAACTTTTTATAAAGAATTAATTTCAAATTCTCACATTTTTCTCATTAAACCAAACACTTGAAAAATGAATTATCTGCTTGATTTCATTTCAAAATTCAATTTCCATTTCAAAATTTGAACGTAACAATCCCTAAATGGATACAACCAAACTGATTAAATTCAATTTTTTAAAAATAAAAAAAGGTGATCTTGACACTTATATATTTAGATTAATCAATTTTTTAAAAATAAAAAAAATTGTGATCTTGACACTTATATATTTAGATTAACTCCATAATATTTTTTTGAAAAAAATTATGCGGTAATATTACAAAAATGAATATCATTACTATCAAAGTACTTTATATTTTAAAATTTTAACAGACAAATAAATCCTTGTATAAATTAATTCAAAATGAATTCAAAATTATCTTTTATAATTTATTAAAACACCATCATTTGTTTTCAAAATAAATTTCATATAAAGAAATACCTAATTCTAACCAATATTTATTAATATTTTTTTATTTCAAATTTCCTTAAAGAATTTTTTTTTTATATGTAACTGAAATTCATATAAATGATAAGTGATTTTTATTGATATATAAATTTTTTTGAATATCGATCTATGAATTTATTAAATGATAACACTAATAACTTTTCCTTAAGAAAAGAAAATGCCAATAACTTCATTCAAATTAATTCACTAATCAAAATGACATATATTCTTAATACTAGACTTTTCTTTTTTTTGGGTTAACTCCTTCCACTACCAGAAATTTGCCTTTTAACAACTATAACATGCAGTCACTAAACTAATAAATTTAGTCACTAATTGAATTTAGCGGCTAACTACTGACAAAAAACCATAATGGCTAAAAATCTACTTGCTAAAATTTTTTAGTGAGAAAAGTAGACGCTAATTAACTACAACAAAATTTAGTTGATAATTAGTGAGTAGAACAAATAGTCACTAAGAACAAATAATAGTAGCTAAATAACTACATTGCTCCATTGTATACCACTAGAAATGGCAAGTGTGGGGTGACTATGAGATGATAGTCGCTAACATAAGCGACTACATAGTTAGTAGCTAAATTTATTTGCTAACAACAAAACAACTCTTTCACAAAAAATTTCATTAATAAAATATTCTCTACTATTAGAGAATATTTTACCAATGGAGATTTTCATGAAAGAGTTTTTTGTTGTGTGTTATAAAAATTAATTTAATTTATAATTTCAATTAATTAGGTTTACTGATGATATTCTAGATGGATTTTTGGGAAAGTTGTATGTAAAAAATGGGGTAAAAGATAAATTCTTACTAAATATATCAAGTTTATGTGAGTCACATTCATATTAAATTATTGTGTAAAGTCAATTAGTCACACCATTAAAATATTTAGAGAGACTAGTTGCAAAAGTGAAGGGTTGGGTTTTAGAGAAAGATTAATCATCATGAGTTTATGCAAATTGAGTATATTATAAGCAACATTAATCGCTCAATCGATTGTTTCAACAATTCTACTTGATATCAAAGTTTCATTTGAATCAATTAAAACTTCTAAAGATGCAATTTTGTTAATCAGTTACCATGACTTAACATGATATTCCAACTAAAGTAATTCAATCTCCACAAGTCTTAATTGATCCAAATCAAACGTTTAGCCTTAGCAAAACTGATGAATCGGTCCATGGGCCATGCTTGCTGCTCATAACTCGAGTCAACCAAGCACATGAGGATATCTCTCCCTAAAACTCAACCTTTCACTTTCATAACTAGTCTATCTAAATATTTCAAAGATATAATATGACTTAAAAAAATAGCCTCTATACATATGAAGCACACAAATCTAGCATATTTAGTAAAAATATACCTTTTAACTCATCTATTACATCCTATTTCGCCAAAAATCCACCTAGAATATTATCAGTAAACTTATTTTTAAATTAAAGTCATCATTATGTGTGATACCCAAAATAAAAATTTCACTGTGCAAGCCTTAATTGATTAATTGATTTATTTTTCTTTTCTATAGAAATAGCATTTTCAGACATATTTAATCCTTCAAGTATTCATAAATAGAAGAAAATTTCACAACTAAAAGGTAGAAGAGAAGATGTGCAACAACTCTTTCTCTAATATATATTATGAGAAAGAGTGACTGACCATCTTCTCT
This sequence comes from Reutealis trisperma, assembly GCA_947687605.1. NCBI lineage: Eukaryota > Viridiplantae > Streptophyta > Magnoliopsida > Malpighiales > Euphorbiaceae > Reutealis > Reutealis trisperma. Next base: position 156,404 of record CANTUT010000482.1, read on the forward strand.
TTTGCCTTTAGAGTTATGGAATTTCCTACCATTTATAAATACTTAGAGAATAAATCAGTTTGAAAATCGAATAAATCAGTTTGAAAATCCTATTCCTATAGAAAAGAAGAATAATCCAATAAATCAGCTAAGGGTTATCAATTAAGGCTTAGAGAACAAATCAATTAAGACTTGCGAAGAGAGAATCTTTAGTTTGAGCATCACACATAATGATGAATCTAATAAATTAATTTATTACAAGACTAATTTTATTAATGTACGTATACCTAATTACATATAATTAATAATATACTAATGTTACTCATATATAGTCCTAGATATACCTATAGATTACTCTAACAATATATTCTAACTAAATTCTGACAGAATGCCAATTATAACTATAATATATCCCAAAAGAATTCACACAAATCTACAACTAAAATAGCACTGCTGATATACTTTCTCCCTTATAACCTCAACTTCATCATAAACATAAAATTCAATTATGCCCATATAAATAATTGTATTAGTTATTCTAAAGTAACTATAATACAAAATAGTCACTAAGTTAAATTTATTAATTTCAATTAATTGTATTAAATATAATAAATTAACTAATATATGTATTTTTTGAATTTATATATTAATATTCGTAAATCTAAAACTTACTATCTACCTAAACTATATATATTAATAAAATACATCGAATCACTAATTTTACCTAATTAAAGTAACATGATTAGTTAATCTAAACTAATACAAAATAACCTAAAATATAACACCGTAAAATATAAACTACTTAAAATTAATCTAAAACTCTAACTTAAATTATACTAAAATCAAAATATATTAATAAAAAATTTGAATGGGATCTGAGAGTTTACTTGAGACGGATGTTAGTGAGCGAACAGATGTTATAAATGAAGACGGTGACCGTAGATGTTTCACAAGAAACTAGAATAAAATTAACACAAAAAATAAAAAAAGAAACAGAGAAAATAAATAACCTGTGAACATGTTGAACAACGGATTCCCTCATTCGATGGCGAAGTTGGCTAGATTTTCCATACAGTGGCTGCTATGCATAAAGAGAGAAAGAAAATGAAGAGAAAAAAAAAATTAAAGTTTCTACTTTTTAACCTCAAAATAAGTTACTCCAACACTTAGTTTACGTAAAATGGTTTGCAATTTTGCCATTTAACTAGAATAGATTTAGTGACCAATAATTTAGTCACTAAATGAATCTCCATCTAGCTACCAAATTTTAGTCTTTAAAAATATATCCGCCTTTATGCCAATTAATTTCACCCATAATTGATCTCACATTAGCGACAAACATATTTTTGTCTTTAATTAGCAACTAAATGAAGACTAACCTTAAATCTCTAATTAGCGAGCCATAGTTTGGTGTTACAATTGGCGACTATGTAATCTCTAACCAGTCGCCAATATTCATCATTTTACTCATTTCCTTATTATAATTGCTAGTTAGTCTCTAATTTGTTGCTAATTAGCAATTTAAATTATCGTTATTGCTAAAGATAGTCGCCAAGTCCGTAGATTTTAGTAGTGTTCTATCTCACATTATTTACAATCCCCTTGAAAAAAAAAATACAATTATAAAATTCATTTATAAATAAATTATAAATAGAATTGATTTACAAATGAATTCTTATGTTTGAAAAAACACAACTTAAATATAGAATTCAATTGAATTCTATATTTTTATACCCATAACAAATTTATAAATAAGTTGTTTTAATTCGTATTTTCTAAAAGACCCTTTAACATAATAAATATAATTAGAAAAAATAAAATAACTAAAAAGAAATATTTTTTATATTTATAATTAATATTTAATTTGTAAAGTATAATAAAAGATTAATTGACAAAAAAAGAAAAGAAAGAAAAATGTTAGAGAGAAAGAATAGTAAGAGGAGAGAGAGAAATAAAATGTAGTAAATAGATATGAGAGAATAAGAGAGAGAAAGAGAGAGAACAAAAGAAGAGAGAGAGGAAAAAGAAAAAAAGGTATTTTTGTCAATAATAATTATTTTGTTAATTTTGTGGAATTCATGTGAAAATTTCACATACAATAGTGAAATTTGGCAAAAGAAAAAATAAAATTTGATTTAATTATATTTAACTCCATAAAATTAAATTGGTAAAATTGAAATGAATATTTTTTAATGTTTTAAATACAAAATGAATATGTTTTAATATTCTAAATACAACACTTTATAAAAATTGTGAAATTCAAAATATATTTTATAAAATTTTTCAAACGGGCTCTATAAAAGCCCATTGGGCCACCCAAGAACAAAAGCCGAAGAAATATATACAAATATTAATAATCAAAAGTCAAAACGACTCTCCCCACCAAAATTCAAAACACTGGCTGGAGGGAAAAATAGGAAAACTGGAAAGAACCCAGAAAACCAATTCTCTCTCAATCAATCAATCCATCTATTTCACACAAAAATGGCAGAAATTCTAAGCCCTAACCCATCCCTAAAGCAGAGACTACCCAGAATCCAATCCCCAACTGCTTCCTTCTTTTTAGGCTCCAACGACGATAAGCTAGAGCGCGCTCAGGCACGCGCCGCCCGTGCCGCTGCTATCCGCCGTAAGCCAATTTCCACCCTTGCTACGCCTCCGCCTGGCCAAAATCCAGATCCTTGCCTTGACAAGCAGCAGATCCTCGACCTCTTCCGCAATTGTATCAAGCTTGCCAGTGAAAATGTCCGTTTTACCCCCATCCACTTTGTCTTTGAGTAATTTTTTCCTTTTTGATGATCTATTTTGTTTTTGTGATTTTGTAATTTGGTTTTGAATTTGTGTTATTGTTGTTAACTTTGCAGAAAATAAATCAAAAGAACACATGGGAATTGAATTTGATAGACCATCTTTGCGAGATTATCAAGGTTGAAGAAGAAGAGGATGTCGAGACCAATTTTCAAAAGGTCTATTTATTTTAGTTCATTTTTCACTTTATTTTGCATACTGATGTGCATGCTAATTTATCTGGGTAGAGAAGTATAGATTTGGATTGAACCTGAAATCGAATTGTTATAAATGTTGAACGAAATCACTTTCGCTTGCGTCTAATGAATGTATGTATAGAGCTATATTAAGGAAAGCTGAGTTCACTTTTAGATTAGGAGTTTGGAGAATGAAACAAGACTTCTTTTAATAATTTTATTTATATGGTCAAGCAAATAAACTGTGGGCTATTGGTGTTTTATTCAGTGATTGAAGATCATAAGATGATAAATTGTTGATATTCTGAAGTGTTGAAAATATTGCATGTTGTTAAAGAAGTTTGATCTGTACACCCTAATACAGAATCATTCAGTCTAAAAGTTTCAGCTGATATTATATTTTTTCAATCAGCCCCAACTTGACTAGAGCCAACTCTAGACTGGTGCATTCATTTATGATTAATTGTAATATTATTTTGTTCATTAAAAAAAAATAAATTCTAAATGTTCTAGGCTTCTAGCTGTTAGGTGAGGCTTAGGAATGATTTGACACATTCCATGGTGGATGTCAACATCAGATATAGATTTTTCCTCCTTTTTTTTGCTAGTGAATAGTCCATTTCCTCCAGCCAAGCACAACTTCAGTGAAGCATAACTATCATGCACAAACCCTCTGGGCCTTAGAAGTGGCTGTACCCTTTAGTCGGAGAAAAGTGGTCTTATTAGCATGTCTGGATATTATTTTTCAATCATGATTTTCATTCATGCGTATTCCAAGTGCATAACATATGTCAATATATATGAGGAATCACTACACTCTAAAGAAGACGCCAAGAACTATGATGAAAAGCTGGATATGTAAGACATGTTCAAATTTGCTTTTCAATCTTTTTTATGTTATAGGATATGCATACTTTCAACTTGCACCAAATGTGCACGTATATTCACTGCATTTGAATTTTTACAGGCCAGTTGCACCCTTGAAGCTGGAGTTAAAATTTACTCATTACGGGTGGATTCAGTGCATTCAGAAGCATACAAAGTTCTTGGTGGGATTAATAGAGCAGGTCAAGAACATGAAGAAGGTTAGCTTTATTGGCCTGTAAAAAATTTGCCTTTAGTTCTCTTTTCATTTTATCTTTGAATTGTGGGAGGTAGGACTTTTACAGAAGATTCTTGATTTGAGAACTCATAGGCTTTCCACAATAGAGAGAAGTGGCATTTTAACTGAAATGATTTTAGCGGACCGCATGAAATGTAAAGATTTATTGAAATTATGTTATGCCTACCATCATTTGTCTTATTTGGCCTTTATCAGTTGTAAGCATAGCTGCTGATTGTTGTTAATCTATTTTTAAGATTCAGCATTGTAGCATCAAATTACACTTTTGTTCATGTGCCTTTTGTATTGTTGATTTCGTGACGTTGTGTTGTAACAATAGATGCTGTCATGGAGAATGGCAATATTGACAATGCGCAAGAGGAGGGTCATTCCAAAAAAGAGATAGATAGAAAGGTTGATCATTTTCCAATTTATAAATTAACATTATTTTTAAAAATACAAACTAACAGAAGTTAATACATGCAGATTTCACCTTTGTCAACACTGGAATCATCTTTTGAGGCTCTTAATGTCAAGAAGTTTGACGGTGATCACACATCATATGCCATCTTTGTTTCTAGCATGGGAGTTAAAATGCGGTTAATGATGAAATTTTCATTTGGTTTTCAGTTGCATTTGCGGTGGATCCATTATATCATCAAACATCTGCACAATTTGATGAAGGTGGAGCTAAGGGTCTTTTATTGAACAACCTTGGAGTCTATGGTGGGTGTCGAGTGCTCTTTGATTCACAGGAAGTACCTGGGAAGTTCACATCATGTGAAAATCAACATGAAAGACAGGATGAGATTGATCTTTCTTTTGCTAGAGGTTTGGTGTATTTGCTTTTGTAATAAATGAGTTTCGGATTACTGTTCCATTGTCCTGTGTTCAAACTAAATAGTCAACTCTGTTTCAATTACCAACAGCTTCGTTTTCTTTTATTTACCAGATTTCATTGAACAGATGGTACTGAACATGCAAACAAAGCATGAAATTTCCCCAACTCTGGGAAGCATTATCAACCAATTTGATGAAGATAATAAAAGGACATTAGAAATTTTTCCTTCTCTCCAGAAATCTTGTCACCAGGTTGAGATCGATAATGATGAAACTTGTGATGAAGAAGTTGATTTCGATGGTAATGCATTTGGGGATAGTGGGACTTGGACTTTTGAACATGATGATCAAAGGAGTGTTGTTGATAATGACCCTAATGGTGCCGATATATCTTTACCAAGTTTTCATGAGGTTTACACCATATTGCTATAGCTTTCACTATGACATTTACATATTTTGATCTGTCTTTGCTATTTATAGTACTTAATGAAGTTTCTACTAAAAATTTGTTGATTAATTCTTGCAGGAAAATGAATCATTTTCTTTCCATAGCGCTGATGTGGACGACAGATTTGAGAAAGTTGACAGGTACTTGTTTTTTAGTTTGGGATTCACATCGAAACAAAATGCTTGGGCAGGTCCTGATCATTGGAAGTATCGGAAAGCTAAAGGTAAGTTTTAGGACAGTTCATTTAATACCATCATTATTTTGTACCAAGTAGATGACTTTGCAGAATTATAATGTAGAAACCGTTATATAGATTCAGAGGATCATTCTACTACTGAAAAAGGATCACCAACAACAACAAAGAGAACCAAGACTAAGAAGCAAGCGGAACTCGATATTGATTTCACAAAAGCCATAGATGAAAAGATGCCAGATGTCTTTGCCCCTCCTAAAAATCCCAAGTCATTACTTTTACCTGCAACTAGAGCACAGTGCAAGACAACACTGCCAGAAGATTGCCACTATCAACCAGAGAACCTTGTTAAATTATTTCTTCTACCTAATACAATGGTAATTGTAGTGACACAATTATGGGATTGTCCACAATTGAGATGATATTTATTTTTTTTTATCGTTGATGAAAGACTGTTTTGCTTGTAGTGCCTTGGGAAGAGAGCTAAAAGATCGCCAGGTAATTTTTTTTTTTTAAAATCTCAAATACATTAAAGTTTTCTCTCGAATATCTCATTTAGGACTTCATTTCTATTGATCCCCTTGTTGCCAGGACAAGCTTAAGAATCATGTTCATATCTAGCTTATAGCAGTAATTTGTCATGATTTTAGTGTCTCATTTGTGTAATGCTATAATCAGATGTCATAAATGCCAACATTGGCGGCAAAACTAAAGAGTTTTTAGTACTTTTTTGGTAATTCATCACTTCTTTGACCTATTAACATGCTACTGCAGCATTAACGAACAAATATATATCAATTCATTATAATTTTGCCAAGATGTCCTTAAGTTATCATTAAGATTTGGAATTATAATTTAGATTTTGTTTTTTCATTTCAAATGTTATGGCTATTGCCCATTTATTTTAGTCAATAAAAAAAATGTCCTCATGATAACACAGTACATTACCACAGTGTGCATAATCAACCTTCTCAATTTTCAGATGAACCAAGGCAGCAGTCAGATGATTATGGAGCAATGCCATCCTGGGATGATGGAAGTGTTTTTGGGGGCGAGTTTGATGATGGAAACACTTATAGCGATGTGGAAGAACCCAACGCACTTGTTTCTCAGCCTCGCCAGGTTAGTTTATAGTTTAATTATGGTTTCGAATACATTATACATAATCAGTCAATAGAGAATTATTTCCTCTTCAGAAAGAAAATGAACCAATTTCTAATTGATCTTCAGTTTTATGGCCAAAACAACAATATCAGTGTTATGACCAAAACAACAGTAGTTTATTTTCTTAGCAATATTTTGTTCAGAATATTTCACAAGCAAGATTTTCTGTGACAAAATTCTGCCTAATACATGTTAGTTCATCAAATTCTTTTTGGGGTCCATTGACAATTCAGGTAAATAAAATTGAAGTTCAGTATGACAAGACTTCTAAGCAAGTTGATGTCCAAACACTGAAGGAAACTCTTTGGCACCATATGCAAGAGTCTCCTCGAATGTCTTTTCAGGTATGCTAATCATGTTTGCCTACTGCTTGTACCTTTTGTTATTGTTTAAAGGCGTATCTCTAATATGGGTCACAATTTAGATTTGCCGTATTATGGGTCATAATAGAGCTAAATCAATCATAACGCATTTGGCTAATCACGTAAAAAACCTAAGTACAAGCACAACCTATTTAATAAATAGGTAGTAAAATGTAATACTTGTATCAACACAATTGTTGGGTTAACACGAATCATGTGTTTAACCTGGGTCAACCTACTTGACACATTAAATTTTTAAATCATTACTTTTTCTTTTTATTTTTTTTTTGAAGTAAATGCAAAATACATAAAATTAATTTCTATTATATTCCATTCGTCTCAAAAAAATTAATTATCATTTTTTTTTTAAATGTTTCAAATTAGTTTGCTTATTTTAAAATAAATATAAATATTTATTTATTTTATTTTTATTAATTGAAAAATATAGTAGTTATGGGTTTTTAAAATTAATAAAAAAGTAATAATAAATGAGTACAAGTAAGTATATTAAGTGAAAATATAATAAAATTTATAAATTGGTAAGTAATTAATAATATTTTTTTAAATTATGTGAAAAAAAGTGAATATTCTTTTATTGTAAGATTAAAATTGGTATTTACTTGTGTGAGACATGATAAGTAATGTTAAACAAGGTGAGTATATTATTTTCAAATTGATGTACTCGACATGGTAATTATTTTTGGATCACAATCACGCAAATACTATAGTGAAACCAACGTAATAGATCAAATTCAAAACCTCTCATTTCATGTTGCATTTGTATTATGTTCTTACGTTTTATCCAGTGTCGCCACTTCTAATAGATCCCTAGTGAAGCCAAAAGCAGGACTCAGTATTCTTGGGCTGTGTGTACGATTTAAGATTTCACAAGCGAAACTAGTCGGAACCTGCATATTATTTTGTTTTTAAATCATTTCATAATGTTTGCTGCTGTTTCAATTGAGAATGAATCTTGGTAGGTGTCTTAGATGTAGTGGTGTTCTTATTGACACTCAAGCCAGAAAGGGAACACCTATTATAGTGAATTTGTTTGCATGCCAAAACTGAACTGTGTTTTTTGTTTCTGCTCAACATCCGTCTTAGATGATTTAGATTTATTGTCCAATTGATGCCAATGATGGATTCTTTTCATACTTGCAATTACTGAAACTAAATTGACTTGATTTCTTTTTATGAGAAGGATCAAGAAGGGGCAGTATCTTTCAAGAAGCTTTTGTCTGGCTTTCCTAGCGAGTGTAGAGCCGCAGCAACACCCAGTGAAATTTCTCCTCATTTATGCTTCATATGCCTATTACATTTAGCTAATGAGCATGGGTTAAGCATCCATGGGTGTGCTAGTTTGGATGAGCTCAGGATAAATCTCCCCAACAATGATTTATATGTTGATGAAGTGGTCTAGAGCTTCAAGTAATTGCACCTCTTTTTTTTTTTTTTTTGTGAGAATTGTGTATCATGGGTGTTCTGCAAGATGGTGAATCTCAAAAAATTGGGTGATTTTGTTGAGATGTGCCGACAATACATCAATTATCGAGTATTTGTTGTCATATCAAAGAATACAATCATAGATCGATAGGGCCTGCATATTATTACAGTGCGTCTGGTAGCACAAGCGTGCGGGTCAAACTGCTGTTGTAATGGTCTGTGCGCACTTGGACTAGTAGTAATTCTATTCACGCTTGGGATCGAGCCCCTACCAACATATCATCATATGGGAGGATTTTTTTTTTTTTTTTTTTTTTTTTAATATTTGTTGGGCTCAGATAGCAGGATCAAGGCAATTTTTTTTTTTTAGTATAAAAAGGTCTCCTACGATGTACCGCACGGGCTGGTTTCAAATCATAATCGAATTAGATGGAAATAATAAAAAATCAGACTGAAATCAAAAACTGTAATTTCAGTTTTGATTTGGTCTCAACTTGTAAGAAGAATTGGTCGGATTTTGGTCATCCTTACTTTGAGTAAGAGCTAAAAGTGTTAGTCCGATTTTGGTTTAAATAGTAATATTAATTTATAATTTTTATTTAATAAACATATATACCACCCAAATTTGAAGGTTTAAAATTATGAAAATTTAATATTTTATTTTTGTGATAACTTGCATCATAAATTCAAGAACTATACACTATTAATTATGCATATTATGAGTAATTTAAACTTATTAATTTTTAAAAATATACTTAAGTTATAATATTAATTTATTTAGAATTAAAAAAATTTTCAAAAGAATAGAGATAAAGAAAATAATCTTAGTAAGATAAAAAATTAAGTTCATTTTTTTTTTGAAAAAATTAAGTTCTTTTTATGCCATTTCATTCTAATAAAAAAATATATATATATTTGATTTTAATTGGATTTGTATAATTTTTGTGAAAAAATTTAATAAATTTGAGCCGGTTTCAATTCCATGAAAATTATAACTAAAATCAAATTATCTATTTATGATTTAGTTTTGATTCTATAAAATATTAAAATGAAACCTTTATTTCGGTTTTGATTCCGAGGGCCTAACCTTTTTTTTTTTTTTTTTTTTTTTTTGTGTTCCTAGTGCTCATATCTTTCCTTTTCGCAATTTTTTTTTTTTGAAATTTCACCTTTTGCATTATTATTATTGTTAATATTATTTTTTTTTCCATATTGAATTGAAAAATAAACTCACAAACGGAAAAATTGATTGAAAAGAGAGGGACATTAAGTGATGGGACCGATTAACATGTTTTATCAATATCAAAAATATATTCGTGCTTTAAAAAATATAAAGGTCAATCCACGCTCTATGTTTTTTTATAGTAAATCTGCCGCGTTAGTCCGCGTGGATCCGCATCTAATTCTGTCTCTTTATTTGAGTTAAAATGTTCAAAATATCTTTTAATATGATTTTTTATTTTAGTATTTTTCAGTTTTATTCTTTGCATTTTTTTGAGTGAATTATATTCGTAATCCCTTAAGTATTTATTAATGTACATTGTCATCCCTCAACTCAAATTCAGCACTTAAAAATCACTGACATTAATATAAAGTGTACTTTAAAGTACCTTAACTCATTTTCCGTTAGTAAGATAAACAAAATGTTGACGTGAAGCCGCTAAACCCATTTAAATTCTTTTTTTTTCCCACATTTGCCCATCCATGGATGTTTCTTAGCCATGTCAGCCCACCACGCGCTCTAATCTCTTTCAACTGAGACTGTCTTTCTATTTCCTATACTCTCTCTCTCTCTCTCTCTCTCTCTCTCTCTCTCTCTCTCAGTTCTCTCTTTCACCTTTCCCTTTCACCCTTGTCTCCATCTCAAATACACTTCAATTCCACTATAATCCTTCCTTTTATAATCATCAAGTTGCAAATTGAGGCAGAAATATTGGCGCCTCCTGTAAAATTTGGAAAAAAGTACAAAAAGTTAGTTAAAAATACAAAAACTTGGTGGTGGTGGTCCTGGACTGAGAAATAGGGACACAAAATCCAGGTAATAGAAAAAAAAATTCATACTTTATGTTTTATGTTTTAATTTTTTTATCTTTGTCGGGTTGAATTGCCATAGATAAATTTTGTCTTCTATTCTAGGATTTTTTTTCTATATGTGTATTATGCATGAGGGTTTTGGGGTTTGTTATTTGTATGTAAAAATATTGACATTGAATCACTTGAAATCTATAAATAATTGATAATGACTGATAATTTAGAGTTTTGGAGTTGGTTGCATGAATGAGGTTGGAGGTTGATAAAGATTGTTATTGGGTTTATTGAGTTATATACTATGACATTGATATATGCTTTCTGATTTTTTACAGATCCACATGGGCACTTCACAATTAATTTGCACTATAATGGAGATAAAGGAGAATGGGGTTATTTCAATGGGGAGTTACACTATATGTGAGATTGTCATCCTGATAGGATTGCTGGAATAACTATAGATAATGTGCTTCATAGTTTAGGATTGAGGGGGTTGATGAGGTACTGGTGGAGGCTTCCAACCAAGGATTTCCATGATGGGTTGAAACCGATAGAGACAGATGCCCATGTTTATGAAATGGCATTGTATGCCTTTGATTATGGTGAGATTGACCTATATGTGGAGCATTTGAGTGAGGAGCAACTTTTAAAAGAAAGTGACTTGGGGCAGTGTAAAAACAAAGTTGTAATAGAGGAGATTGTTGAGGAAGTTGCCACAAACACCGCTCAATCATGTAAAAGTAGACCCAAAGAAACTTCATCTGTTCCTGACCTAAGTCCACCTCACAGATTAATGATTGGAATGCAAAGCAAAGATGATATTGAAGTGGATGATGTACCTATTGCTCAAGTGGGTATGCATCATGATCCACAAGCAGTTAGTAACAAAGACCATGTCTCTTTCTATGATTTTTCTGATTATGGAAATCTACAAGATGAAGGATTACATGAAGCAGATATAACTGCAGCTGCAATGGATATGCAGTCTGAACCACAAGCAGTCCATAATGAGGAGGACGTCCCATCCCAAGTTGAAGGACAACCTGGCTAGATGGAAGATACTATGACAGATGAGGATTATGATCTACCAGATATGGATGAGGACCTTGTAGAGAGGCTAAATGAGAACATGCATAATGAAGATAATAATATACCATCTACGCATCCAAGACCCAAGGGAAGACCTGTTGGTTCAGGTAAAAAGGTACAAGCAAGCCATATGGATATTGGAAATGAAGAGGAGGAAGATGAATCTGACTATGCACCTAGTGATGAGTTGCACACTAAATCAGATTCAGAAGGTGAAGGTGGGCCTAGGTTTGCTGAATTTGATAGTGTGAGGGATATGGAAGATCCTAGCTTTGTTGTTAGTATGATCTTTAAAAATAGAGAAGAGTTGAAGGAAGCAGTTGGGAATTGGTGCATAAAGAATAAATTTCAGACCTGGTTTCATAAAAATGACAAATTAAAAGTTGAGGCACTTTGTAAGAACCCAACATGCAAATGGCTATATGCATCCAAGAAGGATTGGAAGGATCCAAATGATGATACCTTCCAAATCAAGTCTGCAAATTTCAAACACACATGTGGGAAGGTGTATTTTAATTTCTACCTCACCTCTAAATGGATAGCTAGTCATTACATTGAAAAAATTAGAGATAACCCCAATTGGCTTATTACTTCATTTATAGTAAGAGTACAGCAGGATTACAAATTCACTATAGGGAGAATGAAAGCATGGAGAGCAAGAAATTTGGCCCTTCAAAAAATAAATGGAGATGAAGCTGCATAGTATGGAAAACTGCATGATTATAAGTTAGAGTTGCTGAGGTCCAATCCTGGTTCTATAGTTGAATTCAAAGAAGAAAAAGGTGAATTTGATGGGATTTATATTTGCCTTGCTGCATTGAGGGAGGGGTTCAAAGATGGTTGTAGGCCCATAGTGTATTTAGATGGCTGTTGGCTCAAAGGGATTTATGGGTGCCAACTTCTAGCAGCAGTAGGTATAGATCCTAATGACTATATCTATCTTATTGCCTATGCTGTGGTGAAGACAGAAAACAAAGAAACTTGGGGCTGGTTTATGAGCAACCTAAAGGAAGATCTTCATATCTATAACTCTAATCAATGGACCTTTATGTCATATAGACAAAAGATATCCCCTAATCTTTGTTTATATTGCTGGATTTTATTCTTGTTTTATATAATGTATGAATATATATGAATGCATATAAGATTATTTTCTAAGAGATTATTTTCTCTTTGTAGGGTTTGGTTAATGTTATTTCACACATGTTTCCCAACTCTGAACATAGAATGTGTGTTAGGCACCTCTGGACCAACATGAGATCTATTTTTAGAGGTAAAGAGTATAAAGACCTATTATGGGCATGTGCTAGGGCAACTTACCCCAAGTGGTTAGATGATTGCCTTACTAAAGTTGAAAAGAAATCAATAGAGTGTAGAGAATGGTTGAGAAATAGACCTTGTGAAAATTGGAGTAGGGCTTGTTTTAAAATAGATGCTAAGTGTGATATCCTACTCAACAATATGTGTGAGTGCTTTAACAAATATATTTTGGATGCAAGATCAAGACCCATAATCACCATGTTAGAAATGATTAGGAACCAACTGATGAGAAGGATAGCAAAGAAAAAGCAAGAAATGACAAAGGTTCAAACACTGTTATGCCCTAAAATCCAAAAAAAGCTAGAGAAGATCAAAGACCAATCTGGAGATTATTTCCCTACTTTTGCTGGATCACCTAGGATACAAGTGCATGGCAAGGGACTTCAATTTGTAGTTGATTTGGAGAAGAAGACGTGCAGTTGTAGGAGATGGGATTTAACGGGCATCCCCTGTCCCCATGCCATTGTTTGCATATATGGCCAAAATGAGGATCCTGATAAGTATGTTGATGCATGCTATCATGTATCAACTAGCTTAAAAGTATACAGCCATACCATTGAGCCAACAAATGGGCCTGATTTATGGCCTAAAGCTGATGGAAGAAACATTATCACCCCTTCACCAATTATCTTGAAGAAAAGAGGGAGAAAACCAAAAGCAAAAAGAAAGGAGGCAGAAGAAAGAGAGCAAGCTGCATCTACAAACAAGCTGAAGAGAAAAAAAGTGCAGAATGAAATAGATCAAGCTACATCTGCCAACAAGCTGCAGAAGAAAGGAACGATGAAAGTTAGGTGCACTCATTGTGGACAAATAGGTCACAACAAACGATCACACAAATTGAATAAAAATACTCCAAACATTGAGGTACATTTACTCACTACTAATAAAAAATTGTATTTTAGTTGGATTACATTTAATAGTAACTGTGTATGTGAGTTGAATTTAAATGCAAAATGTACTTTGTCTTAGATGCAGCAAACTAATGAAGTTAGGTCCCAGCCAAGCCAATTTGCTAGTTCACAACCAACACAACAAAGTACTTTAACTCAGTTAAGCCAGACAAGTGGAGGTACAAGTGTACAGTGAGGCACTGAAGGAAACAACCACCATGGAATGGAAGGAATTTTTGATTATTTTGTTAAACATATGCACATATGTGCATTTAGGATAAAGATTTTACCATGCCATTATGTAAAGTCAAGGCAGTTGTTTTTATTTTTTGGGAAAAGCAGCTACACCATTAGGCTGACATGTTTAGTACATGGCAAAAACTTTAGTCAGTTTTTATTCATTTTGTGATTCTATATTGATACTAATTTAGTATTTTAGTTTCAAAACAGAATCATGTGTCATACAATGTATGGCAAAAACATTTGCTTTAATATGTAATTAAAAATGAATGTTTATGCTTAGCTAATTTTGACCAATTAATTATGTTATCCCTATTAATATTATGCTTTGTCAAGTTTACATACTTAGCCAAATTAATTTATATAACAAATTCACAACACAATACCCTTTTGTAAATGCAAAATATTATTGTCCATAGTCAGTTTCATTGTTTGGTTGTACCTTAATTTGGAGGTCAATTATATATATTTCAATAAACTTAACAAAATGAATGTTTAAAATGGATAGTGAGCATTTTTTTTTCCATTTTAATTAACCAAAATATTACAAATAAAAGTCTCAAAGTCTCAAAAGGTTCACTATTTTTGTTTTCATCACCACACTCAAACTAACCATAAAATTACAAACATTAATCTTAAACAATTCACTCATCTCAACCCTACACAAACCCATCACTGTCTTTATTTTTTCTTCATGGCCATGAAGGATGCAAATAAAGGTATGCCTATAGTGGCAATAGCTATCCCCCAAACAAAAGCCCTACCCAAATGCATAACATTCTTCCTTCTCACCAACTCTTTGTTCGCCTTCTCCAGCCTGTCAATTTTTCTTAAGAGAGCATTGATAACATTCTTAGCACGCTCAGGGTAATCTGGATCAACCCATGCAAAAAATCTGTAATGCTTGCGAGGAGTCTGCAAAAAAAAAAAAAAAAAAAAGTCACCAATCAATCATTCGCAGGACATATACATACCAAGGTACAAATTTTACTTACCCCATAGAATTTGCAGCCATAAAAACGCCTCCCCAGATTATCTTCAGTCCACGAGGTTCGAAGAGGAGCTTCTTCGCCACACTCACAGATTGGAGGTCCATATTCTATATGCGAGGATGACATTGTTGAGGATATTAAAGATCAAAGGATAAAGATGAGATTCAAAGTGAGATACACTATGGAATACAAGAGTTCCTATAGGCACTTTCGAAAATGGTGAGAGAATCAGTACATGGTAAGTGAGAAAGATAAATAGATGTATAGGAAATAGAAACAGTCTCAGTTGAAGGAGATAGCGCGTGGGTGGGCTGATATGGCTCAGAAACTTCCATGGATGGGCAGATGTGGCAAAAAAAAAAGAATTTAAATGGGTTTAAGGGCTCCACGTAGGCATTCTGCTATCTTACTAACGAAATATGGGGTTGAGGTACTTTAAAGTACACGTTATATTAACGTCAGTGATTTTTAAGTGCTGAAATTGAGTTGAAGGATGACGATGTGCATTAGTAAATACTTAAGGGATGACGAGTGTAATTCACCCCATTTTTTTACGTTTTCATTTTTGAAATCACTCTCACATCATTTTCTTATAAATAGCCTTTTCATTTCCTCATTTCAAATACACTTTGAGTTATAGTTGATAATTATTCTTTACGAGCCTCATTTGAGATTGAGTTTCTTAAAAGTGTTTTTCAATAAAATTTTTTATGTTTTTTATAAAACTGCTTTTAAACAGAAACAAATAATTTAATATTTTTTCCAGAAGCAAATTTAAGAAGGTAGTTATAAAAAATAATAAAAATAAATCAATTAAATCAAAAAATTCTAAAAGCGTTTTTTTAACCTTTAATAGTAATTCCAAATGGACTTTAATTCATCTCTTTTCCTCCCTTTAACCACTCTCTAATTAATTAATTAATTTTTTAATTAATTAATTATCACATCCTAATCAAGTTAATTAATTTTTTTAATTAACTAAAATCATCTTTTTTAATTAAAATTAATTACTCAATTAATTAACTAATTAATCTTTTTAATTAATTAATTAATCACTTTTCAAAATCAAATTAATCATTTTTTTAAAACACCGCTCATCCAAATTAATTAATTAATCTTTTTAATTAATTAATCCATATATCTTTTTCATCATACTAATCTTTTAATTAATTTTTTTAATTAATTAATCCATTTATCATTTTCGTTATACTAATTAGTTAATTGATCATTTTAATTAACTAATTAATTTTCCAATCAATTCAATCACCCGATTCCAATGAAACGAAAATTTTGATCCGGTAAAACCCTCTGCTATCCAAAAATAAAGGTATCAGCATTTTCCTTTCACTCACAAACTCAAATCAAATCAATCAATCTGATTGACTCCTAAACCCCTCCACTTAATCGTGGAACGAACTACGTGGGTTTTAATTCCCATTCAATGGGGTACGTAGACACATTTAGAGTCTAATTATAAACCTCAAATCCAAATTCCAATCATTCTTCTTTCCCCTTTTTAATTAATGTAAATTATGGATATTTCATTTTAATTTTCTTATTGCACTTATACCATACTCATGCATTAATCATGATATTATAATTATCATATAATATTTGTCATTCATGAAATCAATTTTTTACAGTCAAATTAAACTTAAAAACCAAATCGTGATTATTTAACAAAAAACCTAATTCTCGAGTTTAACCTAGTTCGAGACTAGTGATTTTATCTTTGGGTAAATTAATTAACTAAGATTAATGAATCGGAGTCACAATTGAGTTTTTTCTTAATTTTTTCATTTAAAAATAAATTAGGGTGGTGACTCTCAAAAATTATTTTCAAAATCAACTAATCCGAACCCCAAGGGTTTTATCGTAAGTTTAAATCCGAATCAGCATTCCGATTTCTTCTAGCGAATCGGCTTGGTGTTCGAGTGAGACCTTGCAATACCTTTATTATAATTTTATAATTTATTTTGTTTTAGTCAAATATTATGCATTGCATAATTTTAAACATAAAATATTTTAGAAAATTTGCATGCATGCATAAAATATTATTTCAAAATTAGTTTTACTTTTTAGTTTTCTTTCATACAAATTTTTCAAGAAAATAATTAGTTCAAAAAAATAAATTTTATCTTTTTATTTCAAACCACTTAATGGTTACTCCCATTAAGTAAAACAAATATTAATAATCTATATTATCTATTCAATTAAGTACTTTTAAACTCTTACGTAGACAAATTCATATACTAAATTATTACCTTTTAGACTAATAATTTCCTTTAGAATTTCCCATTAATTTTTATTTCAAAATACTAAGATTATAATAAAGTTTGATATTATTTATTCATAATTTTATCAATTTTGCTTTATTAAAAAATAAAAAAGAAGAAAAAGAAAAAGAAAAGAAAAAAATTATTATCCTCTTGTTAATTTTTAAGAATAATAAATTTATTTTATTAATCAATTAAAATTTTCAAAATTAGTTTATTATGACTTCTTAAAATCCGTTAAAAATATAAATACTTATTCTAAACTTTTACCTTTTCCTTATTAAAAATTTAATGATCAATTTTTTATTATTTAAGTATAAAATTATATATTTTTATGTTAAGTGAAATTTTTAATTAAAATAATATAAAACTTCTCAAATAAATACGATGAGGTCGAAATGGTATTGATTAATTTTTAAAATTATTATGGAGAAATATTTATATAATAAACAGTTTTTCTTTATGATTTTAATAATTCTAGTCCATCTGTTCAACTATTCGAATTATTGTATTCTTTCATATTTCACTTCTTTTGCCTCCAAGATACTTCCAGTCAATAGCCTACAGAGGGGAAGGGTTCTCATTTAGGAAACGGGGTCTGCGCAATTACTTCAGTGCCCTTTCTCTTTGAGATTAATATTTATGCGTGTACAATTTATTTGTATGTCATGCTGGATCACGTTGATTATTATCGTCTAGGTAAGTTACAATGTTAACGACTATACATATATAAACATACTAATTATAATTGTTTGCTTCTTTTACTAATAAATTATTATATACTTAAATTTAATATTAATTATAAATTTAAGATAATAACTGTATATATTTATATAGAAAAAATGTAATTTAATATTAATAAGATAAAAAAATATAATTAATATAAGAAAATAGAATTATATTAACATTAATAATTTTAATGTCCTGCACTAATTAGAATGTTCAAAAAGAATATTTTTTAGCATGTGACAAATTCTATTATGATACATTGACATGACAACTTGTTTTCAATTTAGGACATAACAAATTTAGAAATGTTAACTTAATTATTGTCTTATTAAATTTATGAGTATAAAATAAAATTAATAAATAATAATTAAATAATATTTAAAGTTAATATTATTCTTAAATTAAATATATAATTAATGAAAAGATAATAAAAAATACATATAAAAAGCATAAAAATAAATGTATTTTTCTTTCTACTATATATTTTTATATAGTATATATTATATATGTTATTTTTTTTAATGCTGATTGTTTTATTTGTTTACATCATCCCATTAAATGTAAGGCGGTAATGTTAAAATATTGTCTTGATCGTGTAAAACGTGAAAATATCAATCAATTATTGACTTTTTTTTTTTTTGGGACACTGCCATTATTTAGGAAATGGTCCCAAAAGTCCTAATTAAAATGTCATGAATCAGAAACCGGGCTTAGCCCTGGACATGTTGCAGTGGACCCTCCAATTTTTAACTTCAGCTTATCTCCTCATAAATTACACTTCATAATTTAAAAAAAAACAAATTCATACTATTTCTTAAAACGAAACAAAAGAAAAAAAGAAAAATTCACTCCGTCAAGATCACCACCGCTTCTACTGCCACCTGCACCACTATAACCACCATGGCCGCCACCGTGATTAAAATGATGAGCATCTCTCCAAACATGTCCTCCTCCTCTTCCTCACCACCACCATCATCACCACCGGCACAAACACTCTCTACTAAATCTCCACCGTCTACTTCCCTACCTGTCCGTACAATTCCAGGCTCCTATGGCTGGCCATTGCTAGGACCTATCTCAGATCGGCTAGACTACTCGTGGTTTCAAGGGCCGGAAACTTTCTTTAAGAAACGACTTGAAAAGTACAAGTCGACGGTGTTCCGTACAAATGTGCCGCCAACGTTTCCTTTTTTCACCGGAGTAAATCCAAACGTTGTGGCGGTTCTCGATTGCAAGTCTTTTGCTCATCTTTTTGATATGGAAATTGTGGAGAAGAAAAATGTTCTCGTCGGCGATTTCATGCCAAGTACTGAGTTCACCGGAAATATGAGAACCTCCATTTATCTTGACCCCTCCGAGAGAGGCCACAGTCAGGTATGGATCGCGTGCTTATATATTGTCATTATTTTTCTTCCTATTTATGAATTTTTATCGCAAGAATTTCTTGGATTAAAACAAATTACTTTATTTTCTTTCAGAAAACTTAAATTCGCAGTCAAAATCTCAATTCCTGTGAAAAAATTAAGCTGTATGAAAAAATTAAAAGTAGACATGGATTTAGAAGATAATTTATTTACATTAATAATAATAATAATAATTTTTTTTTTTACAGCTTTTTATTGTCATTTTAGTTTATTTATGCAACTAATTTTTAAGAATGGAATTTGTTTCTATCATATAACTTTTTTACCAATAATATATATATACATAAAAATTATTATTATATTTTTATTTTTAGAAGATAATTAAAAAATAAATAAATTAAATTAATAAAATGACAAAATTTTATTATTTTTTCATGTAATAACCTAAAAAAAATAACAATATAAAAAATAAAAAATAAGTAAAATAGTATAATATTTTTAATATATTATAATATAGTTGCTTTATCATATTAGCTCATAATTTTTATCATTAAATATATTGTGATTGATAATTTAAATTTTTATATTAATATATAAAAAATAAAATTATTAATGGAGATACCAGCTTAAAAATCTATAATAATAATAATTTATATAAAATATATAATAATCTTACATTTATATATCCTTTTGTATAAAATAATATTTATATCTTTTTACTTTTTATGATCAACTATAATAATTTTTTTAATAACAAATGCGGGCAAAGTTTGGATTTATGAATTAATTTATTATTATAATCAACATTTTAATTAATTTAATAAAAAATGTTAAAAGGAAGATAATTTTATTATATGGTTGAAAATGGTTGTTTTGGCCTTGATGAATTAAAAAAACTTATATATTTATATACAATGGCTTTTTCTCTTTAATAAAAAGGGTGGTTGGGAATATTTTTGCAAAATTATCCTCTTTTACATTTTTATTTTTATTTTTTATATTTCACTTGTTGCGTCTCATTTGGGCATTTCTCAGTTCTGGTCCTGCAAGTTGAATGCGACCTGACTTGAAGGGCTATTTTGCATTATTTATTTATTTATTAATTGTATTTATTTTTTGAATATCACTAGTTGGAAGATTGTGTTTTGTAAATATTTTAATCACATTTTTTTGTTTAACTTGTATTTTTAAAAATATTTTAACATATATAATTTGTTATTATTATTTTTATTAAATATGAATATTATCTTTTAACAATTTTAAATATTAATATAAAATTTATATGGATCAAATTTTTTATACATGTATTAGCTAAAAAATAAAAAAATATATATATATATATATATATATATATATTCTATATGTTATTCTTTATAAATTTTAATTGGAACATGTAAAAACAAAATAATTTGAAAAAAATTCATGAGATAATTTTAAATAAATTTAATTTTTAATAGAGCTATTACTTGATATATGGTGACAATTTGTTTAAACAACTCATAAGTTGAGCTATTATTATTATTATTATTATTATTAGATTTTGGAATTATTATTAATATAATATGTGGTGCACTTAACTAAGGTAATGTAGTCTTCATTCATATATTTATCTCATCTTAGGCTTTTTTTTTTCCTTGTTTGTTGATAACTTGATATGGCTAGCTTCTATAATGACATTTTATGTCACTATCAGTGAGATAATTAATAAAAAAATGTAAAAAAAAAAATTTCAATAAAATACTAATAAATGAGTACTAATAGATGAGTACAAGTAAAAAACCTTTTTCAATAAAGAATAAAGTGCTCAATTTTTTCCTTGAATTTATAGTTGATATCTAATTAGTTCTAAAATACTTTTGGATCAATTTAAGACAATAATTTCATTTTATAATCAATTTAATTATATTTTGACTTGAAAAAGGAGTCTATTTTACACACATTATAAGTTAAATTTAATTAAAAAATAAAAAAAAATACATAGCAAAATATAAAAAAAAAAAAAAAAAATCGAGTCTTTCAACCTCTTATCAATCCACCTCTTTAATCTTCGTTCACCACCATCAATGCCATTACTCATCAACACTGTAGTAGTATCTATCGGTGATGTTCGTATAAAATCGCCTTTGCTTTCATCGTACTTGTATTTTGATGGCTTCTCGCTATATAAGAGAAAATCAAGAACAAAGTAAAATGAAAATAAAAAATCAGTACGGGAAATCAGCATAATAGTGATGAAATTGCGATGGAATAGCGGTTAAATAAGCATTATGAAAATTATTCCAATTTAGCGATGGATTTGTGACGAAAACTTGGTTACAGAAAAATTTCGTCATAATCCTGTTGCAAAATGTAGTGCCAATTTTTGACACTAATTTTGTGATGGTTTTATTGCTAATTAGCGACAGATAATTATTTTTTTGCTAATGTTTGGCGTGTGATAGGCGCTAAGGTTAGCGACGAATACCTTTTCATCGTACATTTTTGTCGTTAAGTAATGACGTATGCCCTTCTGTTGCTCCCACTTTTTTTTTTTTCCATTATTCTGCTCATATATTTCTTTTAACAATAGATTAATGATGGAATTTCCCATCACTAATTTCAAAAAAAAAATTCATCATTTTTTTTCATTTTCTCGATTATTTAATGTTTTAATGATGGATTAGCTATGTGATTTTCCGTTGCTAATTTTAAAAAGATTTTCTTACCCAATTTTTTTCTTTCTTGCTTATTTAATATTTTAGCGACCGATTAACAATTAATTTTTGTCCGTCTCTAATTTCAAAAAAATTCTTCCATCTATTTTTTTTTCATTTGCCTACTATTTAATGTTTTTGTGATGGATTAGCAATGGAGTTTTTCATTTTCTTGCTTATTTAATGTTTTAGCGGTGGATTTTGTCTCTCGCCAAATCTAATATCTTGTGTATAACAATTTCTCCCTCATTCCATTTTTTTATTTCTTCTCTTTTTCGGTTTTCATTTTTTTTTTCTTGTTATTCTCTTGTAATTTTTATTATCCATCATTTTGCTTTCTTACTCACTCGTTTAATTTTTAGTTTTTATCATTTTTTCCTTTCTTCTTCTATTTCCTTTCATTTTTTTCTCTCTCTTTTCGTATGTCCATTCTTTCATTTCTCTTTATTTTTTCTCTTTTTTATAAGACTTTCTTTTTTCCTCTTTCTTATTTTTTTATCATTTTTTCTCTTTTTTTTTTATTATTATTATCAATTTTCTTATCTCTCTTCATTTTTTCTCTCTCCCTTCCATTTATTATTATTATTATTATTATTGATGCATTCCTATATATATATATACACACACACACACACACACACACACACACACACACACACACACACCACCCAAAGCAAGCTATTAGTTTGCCTAGCAGAACCACTATGCCTAACAATGTGTGTACCCTAATACAAATCACCAAGTAACACTTTAACTGAACCATAAGGATCTGCAGGTCATCAATAGTAACTCCATGTTTTTCACCCATGTTCTCTTCTTTCGGAATTATAGGAAGCACTCTCCCCATCACGCGGCCACTATTTAGGTACTTAGTGGTCTTATATATTTTAGGAACTTGCTCTCCAAGATAGTCATATATATATATATATATATATATATATATATATATATATATATATATATATATATATATATATATATATATACACTCCTAGACCATCTATAAGGGAGTTTATGCATTTTAAACACTCGAAATTTTACCTTTCCTTCATCTAAAATACAATCTAACTTAAGTATCAGAGTGCTTGCCTAGGCAATTTGCTTGGACACTCTAGTTCTCTGTTTTGTAGGTTCAACTAGTTCAGTTATTTCTTAGAGTGAGAGATCAAAATTCCTTTCACAGCCCGGATTTTACTTAACAAAAGATTGGAGTTCAGTTTGTTCACATCATTTGGTGTAGTGAGCGTAGAACATAGCCTTTGGATTTTTAGTTGAATCTCTCTATCATCCTCATGGACCCAAGTTCCAGCAGCCTACGCTTAGGCCTTAGTTTGTTCCCTATGCATCTAGAAGCTGATAAAACTTAATAGCACAATCACCAAAACCTTTCACCAATATCCAACCTTAATGCCCCTCCTCTAGATTAAACAACTTAGTTGTGACCCAGACTCTCATTACTACCTTTACAGAACTTATAACCCTGCTTAAAGAACTCAAATAACTAATTGCATATGAACCCAAACAAACAAACCACAAAATCGTCCACTTGATCCAAAAATGTCAGACAAAGGGAAATAGATTGTCATCCTTGATAACCTTGTAGAATTGACTACTAGGAAAACTCCTGCAAACATAGAAAGGATCCCTGTGGATGGCCACACTGAACAATGGTCAAATGGAGAACTTAATGATAATAGCAATCTTGCATGGTTGGAGAAGAAGGTTAGAGAAGTTAGCGATGGTCTTTGTATTTTTTTAAAAATAATTTGGTGGTAGATATTCTACCGTTGCTAAAGTTAGCGATAAACAGTCCATTGCTAATTCATTGCTAATGAAATGACTCTTGCGCCTAATTTACAGATGCAAATATCTGTCGCTAAAAAAAAAAAGGGCCATTGCTAATTAGCAATAGATGAAAAAAAATCTTTCATTAAAGCATTTGCGAGAACCAGTTTAGCAAGGGACATGTGTTCGTCACTAATAGCCTTCGGTAACTAATTTTCCAAAATCCATTGCTAAATTCAATTTTTTTTTGTGGTGAACAAAGCTAGATCAAAATAGGAGATCGACTCACCTAGATTAGTAGTGGAAGGGATGATCAGAGTAATGAGTGTTGACGACGATGGACCAGCTTGACTGAACTGTTGGTGGTCGAGGTCGACAGTGAATAGCACAAAGGAGCTCACAACGCGATCTACTGACGCTAGTTCATGGCTGTCTCATGCAATGGTTACACCAGAATCGATAGTGATGTGCGAGGCTAAGGCTTGACAATGATATAACCAGTAGAATTTGGATCGACCTTGGGCTTGCAATTAATAACGGTGGCATGCACGATATGGTCACGTGGAGTAGTGGTAATAGTGGTTGAGTGAAGCCAAGATTGGAGTTGGTGTGCCAAGATCGGAATTGGTGTGAAAAAGAATAAAAAGAGGTAGGTGAGAGAAAGAAATTGAAATGAGATTAAATTATTACTTTTTTCATCTTAAAAAGATAGGTTTACTTTTATTTTCAAAAAGATTAAAATAATAATTTTTATTTAATATTTTTCACAAATACCTATTCACTTAAATGAGTAAATGATTATCTTAAAATAAATATTATTTAATTTTTTAATGCTAAGTTTCAAAATCAATAAAATTATATTATTTTGATAAAGATAATTAAAGTTTCATTATTGATTAATGTATCATCAATTAAACCTTTTTATTTGATGAGAAATATGGAAAGATACATATCTATTTTGATTAATAGTTCAAAAAATTAATTAATAATTTGTTAATAAAAATATGGTGTATTAATGTTGAAATACATTAAATAAAAATATATTAGTAAATTAACAAATTAACTATCTTTTAAAAAAGGAAAATAACCTATAATTTGAGATATGTAAAAGAAAAATGAGCTTATTTTTTCTAGTCGGAAGGAATATTACTATTATATTTTTTTAATTTAGTTTGACTACATGTAATCCATGCACAAGCTGGGGCGATAATTTGGATCTATTTGAAGTTAAAATGAAATTATTTTTTTAAATTGATCCAAAATATTATTTTGGATCTAATTAGATATCAATAAAAAATTTAGGAGAAAATTAAATGTTTATCTTTCAATAAAATCAAAAAATTGATTTTTTATTTTTATAATTCAATAATATAAATTTTTAGAATATATTTAATAGTTCATAATAAAATATAATATAATATAGTTAAATATATTTTAATATAAAAATTATATTATAAATATATTTGATTATATTATATTTGATGCGGTATATCAAATGTAATTTTAGAATATATATATCTTTTCCTAACAAAAAATTAAAAAAATGTCATCTTGGTTGGTGGTTGTATTTGTGTATATTATAAACATATGGATCAAAGACAACTGTTTTCTGTATGATATATTATATACATCCTTTTTAATTATTATAATATAACATAGAAAATGACAAAAATATCCTTATTAGATAACAGAGATTGTATTCATCACACGCACACTTGTTTGCTAAATAAAATTATTTATTTATATTATTTGAAGAAATCCGTGGCAATTGTGCGAAAGATAATAATCTTCAAATATTATATTTTATAGAAGGAAAAAATAAATCAAGATACAAAAAAGTTTTAAATTATTATATAATATATTTTGATAATGAAAGGAAGCTTAGATTCTAGCTCTAGAAAAATCAACTACAATACACGTGTAAAGATTTAGTTGTTTGTGTCTATACTTTATATATGCATGAGAGTGACAAACTTTTCTCAGCTGAAACACGTGTATTGTAGTGTCTGTCTTCCTAAATTATATGTTATTGAAAATTTTAAAAATTGTGATTATTGGCCTTCCCAAAACTTATACTGCCTTCTCAAAAAAAAAAAAAAAAAAAAAAAAATGTTTAACTAAAAATTTAAAATTTATTGAATTATTAAAATTTTAATATAAATTTTGATAGGTCTAAATAAATAATGACTCATATTTATGACTTTTTAAGTCCCTTAGTTAGAGATTAAAAGAAGAAAAACTCTTTTAAGTGATTCGAGAAATTGACTAGTAATTTTAATTATTAAAATAAAATAAAATAAATATATTATAAGATGTATATCCTTTTAAAAAGTTATAAAAATTTGTATTATGATGTGATAAAAAACCGCAAGAATGCACAGAGAATACTACGCACATAATCTAGTAAATTAAGCATTACCTTAATTTAGTTTTGATATTATTATTCTAATAGAAAATTATGAGGATAGATGTATTTATCATTTTGTTAACTATTATTTATATTTATTAGAATGAAGAATAGTTTTTATATTTTATATAATATTGAAAAAAATAACATTGGAAAAATTAATTTATTTTTAGGATATAATTAACTCAATAGTAGTATTATTATTATTTTATTGAAACTTCTATTATGATTATAACATATAATGTTATAATTGCGAAAATAATTTTAATATTATTAAATTAAAAATTTCTAAATAATAAATTATTATTATTATTATTTTTGAATAATCGAAAATCTTGATTGTGTTTTTAAATTAAAAAAAAAAATTGAAAGATAAAATCTTGCAAGTTTGTGATATATATAACACACTTGAAATATAGGGTGAGCTAATCACAGGTTGATCGATGAATGTAGTGTAGACTCACAATTAAGGGCTGTATATCGGTTGGTTTGGATGGTTTATGAGTAATAGATTGAAATTAAATTAAAATGATAAGAAATTAGTAATTTCAAATTGATTTGATTTATTAAAGATTAAATTGAATTAAATTTTATATATTTTTAAACTTGAATTGATTTCATTAAATATTTATTTAACTTTTAAACATTGTAAAAAATAAAAAAATATTTATAAATATCTTAAGGAAATATTTTTACTATATATATAGATAAAAGAAAAATAAATTAAAAAAATAAAAATAGATTAATGTGAATCCAATTTAAATTAAAATTATAACTATTAAAATGAAAATAAAAAAAAGAAATATTTTAATAAATATAAGATATTATTAAATGAAATTAATATGAAATTGTCTCTAAAATATTATTAAATATTTTGATAGATTATTCAATTAATAATCGTTTTTTGTACTCTTATAATGTGATAATTTATAATAAATTTTCATGTATATTTAATATGTCAGATTGGTTCGAGTAAAGAATTTATCTTTTACATTTATAAGACTACAAAAAAAAAAAAAAAAATTATCACAAAATAATATTTTACTTGATAAATAATAAAATATTTTTAAAAATAAAAAATAATGTGTTTTCATGTAATAATAAAATTAATTACCATTATAAAAATTTAAGAATATAATTTTTTTTTCTAAGTAAGATTATAGCATAATAATATTTCATAAATTATTTGAAAAGAGTTTTTTTTTTTTTAAATTACTGATGAAATAAGATTTTTTTGTATTTTTATTACTTGAGCTCGTCGCGTATTTTTTTAATTTTATTTTTATTACTTGTTGCATATTTTTTTTAAATTTATAAGATTAAAAAATAAATTTATAAATTTTGAGATTACCATCACATATATCGTAGAAATTAAATTTTTATATTCTTGTTTTGAAAAAAATAAATAATTGAAAGTAAAAAAAGTTGAAATTTACTTATAAGATAAAGGGTTAAAATTGGTATTTAAAAAACAAATTAACGGCAATCAACTTGCTATTGAGTATTAAATGTACTAAAACAGATGGTGGAAGTGTAAGAAAAATTTAGAGGAGTAGAAACAGCTCCACCCTATTTCAAAATATTAATGTTGAAAACTTGAATTAGTAATACAACAAAATCATACAAAATGGTTAATTTTTTTTTTCATTTTTTTTTATCATTTAAGTAAAAAAAAAAAAAAAAAAATGTTTAAACCATAAGTATCATTGGCATTACAGGCAAAAAGCTTTGCCTTGGACATATTGAAACGGAGCTCCAAGGTGTGGCTGAGAGAGCTTCTAGCCAATCTTGACACACTATGGGACACAGTGGATGCTGAAATCTCAGAAAAAGGCAGTGCAAGCTACCTGTTCCCTCTCCAACAGTGTATTTTCAAGTTCCTCACCAAATCCCTTGTTGGGGCCGACCCATCAACCTCGCCGGAAATTGAAAAATCTGGCTATGCTATGCTCGACCGATGGCTCGTCGTCCAGCTCCTCCCAACTGTTCCTATCACTGCCTTCCAACCCCTTACTGAAATCTTTCTTCACTCTTTTACGTACCCATTTTTTCTTGTTAGTGCAGATTACAAGAAGTTAACTGAGTTCATCAAAGAACAAGGTATGCAATCTCTCTTAATTTTAAATTGCCTTACATTTTTTTCAAGGGAAAATACATTAAAATACCATATAGTTTAATGCTTATTTTAAATGAAAGTTATGATTTTTTTTTTTTTTTTTGGTGACATTAGTACTTTGAACTTAACTGTTTGATGCATTAGTGCCAACTTATCTAATGCCATCAAAATTACTATCATGATGATAAAAAAATATTATTTTTTCTTACGTGATAGAAATTTTGACGGTGTTAAGTGATTGGCACGAATATATCAAATGTTTTAAGTTCAAAATATTAAAATGACAAAATTAATTTTAATTTAAAATAAACATAAAATTACATGGTATTTTAAAATATTTTTCTTTTTTTAATTTATTATTTACGATTCAAAATCAATCATAATTGGCTCAATTAATAAAATCTTGCATAGGGAATTATCTTTGGGTGAATTCAAATGTTAAAGCGTCGATCACAAAATAATTATGGAGTCTGAAATTAGTTTCAATTGAAGTCCTAGGGGACAATTGGAAAATTATTAAGGATGTATTTGGGTTGCTTTTTAAATTTAATTAATTAATTTTTATTATTTTTAAAAATTATTTTTTCAAATTTGCTGAGAAAAATATCAATTTAAGTTTTTTTTTTTTTTTGAAAAATCAGTTTTACAAAAATATAAAAAATTTTATTGAAAAGCAATTTTTTTTAAATGCAATCTCAAAAATTTTTATCCTGTTTTTTGAAATCTCAAAAATTTTAACCTACTTTTGAAAATAGTTTTTTTTTATTATTTTTATTTTTTCAAAAGACATTTTCGTTGCTTTGGATAAATTATAATTTAAAAAAAACGTAGCAAATTTAATTTTTTCAAAAGCGTAGTTTTAAAACTTTATACCAAAAATATTTTAGATTTAATATCAAACACATACTAAGTGCACTTAATTATACACCGTAAAGAAATATATTTTATGTTCATATTCATGTAATTCACTTAAATGGACGAAAAATTTATATATTCACTAGTGACACGGATTAATCTCTCATTTCAGTTTAATAGTGATATTAGAATAACATGTTAAGAAATAATTTTTTTTTTTTTATAGAAAAAGAAATAATATTTCCTTTTGATATATCGAAAAGATAACTAGTATTTGCTAAGAAATTATTTATAAGAAAATTATAATCTTTCGTATCTAAATATACTAAAATTAAGAAAGCATTTATACCATTTCTTAATCATCTCATTAATTTACGGATTTAAAAATTTGATTTTCAATTATAATGGAAGTGTAATTAATGATAATTAATGAACTTTTGAGGTGGCAAATTTTGAATCGATATGATGTCTCTAATTGAATATATTTGTCTAAACCTGATCTATAACTCGTTCAAATTAGTATAGAATCTGAAAATGAAATGACCCAAACAATCTGAACCTAATAATTTGAATATAGGGGTAAACTCGTCTGATCCAACGACATATCAGTAACTCCAATTAATGATTAATGATTCGATATAAATTAATAAAAATAATTAATTTCATTAGATAATTTATTTTTTGAAAAATAAAATTAATATTATGATATTTATTATTAAAACTACTTATTACTTGGGGCTCAGTCAATTTTTTCTTCAAGCTTTGAAATGTATATTAAATTTTTTCTTCAAGCTTTGAAGTGTATATTAAAAACATATATTAAAAAGATATATGGTAAATGTGAGGATAGAATCCAAGACCTCTAATATTGAAAATCTTGATCAACCATTCAACCATTTAAATAATTTTGCTAATTTTATGCTAAAAATATATTTATATTTTGAAATATTTCTACTAAATTTTTTATATTTACTGTCAAGTTAATTGTATCATAATATTTGAATGTAAATCTTATTAAATTGTTTTATATATATATATATATATATATATATATATATATATATATATAACCAATAAGTCACTTGAGAAATTTTATTAATTTTATATGTTAAAATATATTTATATTTTAAAATATTTTTACTAAAATTTTATATTTAATTTGGATTTTACATTTAAATTTAAATCCTTATTAAATTTAATATAAAATAGTATATCTAAAGCATATAAAATAGTTAATTTTGAATCATTAAATATCATATCCACTAACATAAATGAAAAGGGAATTCATAGACTTTTTTTTCAAATAATTTCATTAAAAATAAAAATTAAAAAATTAAAACTTAGAGAAAATCAAATGAAAATTTTGAGAAGGTTTCAAACATTTTCAAAACATGGCAGAGATTGCATGATATACTGATATTTGATTAATTAAAATAGGTAAAGAAGTGATACAACTAGCTAAGACTGAGTTTGGACTGAGTCAAGAAGAAACGGTTCACAACCTTCTCTTTGTACTCGGTTTCAATGCATATGGTGGCTTCTCTGTATTTCTACCTAGTCTAATAAACGCCATAGCAAGCGATACTACCGGATTACAAGAAAGCCTACGCAAAGAAG
Source organism: Reutealis trisperma (assembly GCA_947687605.1). Classification (NCBI taxonomy): domain Eukaryota; kingdom Viridiplantae; phylum Streptophyta; class Magnoliopsida; order Malpighiales; family Euphorbiaceae; genus Reutealis; species Reutealis trisperma. The sequence continues at coordinate 187,320 of CANTUT010000482.1, forward strand.
CCAGAAAAAATGGAGGTCCGAGTTTAACTTTTGACTCAGTGAAAGATATGCCACTCATTGAATCGGTAGTTTACGAGACGCTTCGACTCAACCCACCCGTTCCTCTTCAGTACGCCCGAGCTAGGAAAGACTTTCGACTCAGTTCACATGACTCAGTTTTTGAGATTAAAAAGGGTGAGTTATTATGTGGGTATCAACCATTGGCGATGAAAGATTCCAAGATATTTGATGACCCGGATACTTTTAAACCGGATCGGTTCATGGGTTCGGGTAGGGAGTTACTGAATTATTTGTATTGGTCAAATGGACCTCAAACCGGGTCGCCAACTGCGTCGAATAAGCAGTGTGCTGCTAAGGATTATGTGACCCTCTCTGCTTGTTTGCTTGTGGCCCACTTGTTTAGAAGGTATGATTCTGTTACTGGAAATTCTACAACAATCACGGCTGTTGAAAAGGCTAGAAAGTGATAAATGATCATGATGATGATAAATGTGTACTTAATTTGTATTAATTATTTAGATAAAAGGTCAATAAGTGAAGTGAGATATTATGATTCATAATCATGTGGTGGACTGATAAGGTGTGGGGTTGATGCTTTAATTTTGTTGTTTTTCTTTCTTTGTTTTGTAATGCATATTTTTCTCCCTTAAATTTGATATCATTAGTCATTCTACCCCCTCAACTCTAGAAATAATCAGTCTAATTCTTACACTTGGCAAATTAAAAAATTAAACTCCTTAAATATCTATTAGTGAAGTGTGTATGTTTTACACACTTTGAGGTAGAACATAGTTAGATAATATTAATTTTTTTTCTGGATGAAGTGAAATATTTTCAGGTTTTGGTCTCCACAAAACCACTAAAAAAAAAATGAAATGACTATCATAACCCTAACTAAATTAAAACAAATTACTTTTTCAATATTAATTATTTTTTTCTGTCTCAACAGCCTTATTTTTCTTTATTTTATTTCAACATTAATTTTTTTCTCTGTATCAACATACTGGTAAACATATTATGACCAAGAAACACCACTCACAAGCTATAATAATGTAATGTACAACCGTGATGCCTAGAAGTTAAGAGTACCAAATGAAAACTAAAAATCAAATCAAGACATGTAAATCTATCAACACCTTGAAAAAACGAATGAGGACGCATAACTTGAATATCGACAACATCAAAATCCAAAAGAGCCAATTTGTCTAAACTCTCGCATTGTACAAAGTCTTGTTGCAAAAACATAGAAAGCTCATTCTAATCGATATACAAAATTCATCCACCAAAAATGGAAAAATACCATAAAATGATAGCATAAATAGAAAAGAAAAAAATAAAGGCAAGACATTGTACAAACCCTTTGTACATGCAATAAGGCCATAATCCATACCTAAATCCCTACTGCTTCTCATACTATATACCGACGACATCGAATTACACATATAATCACAAAGCTTTTTAAAATAAAATTATCTAAAATCTACCCAAAAAATTAAAAAATATTCTAGCATTTATAAATTAAAAGAGAGATCCAAGTGAGCTAAAAGAGAGATCAAAGATTTGGTTTAGGTTTAGGCTTGGTTGCAACTCGGCTTTTGGCTTAGTAACTGTCTTCACTATATTTGGCTTAGCAACTGTCTTTGCTATTTTTAGCTTGCCAGTGACTTTAAGCTAAGGAGTTCCAGCCTCTTTGTTGGAGCAGAGTGAGTCGGTGGAAGCTTGAGATTGAGAGTGAAGGACTAAGATTGAGAGGAAGAGATTTTTGAGATTAGAATTTTATTTGTGAAAAGCAAAGGTAGAGACAGAAAATCACTGTGCACAGTACACTTGTACTCCGTATTTGATTGATTAAAAAAAGTAAAAAATAAAATTTTGAATCTATGTCACATCTTATTTAATTATTCATGCACTCTATTTACGTGTCTAATTATATCAACTGTTGACTGGATATTAAGGAGTTTAATGTTTTAATTTGCCAAATTTGAGAATTAGATTAGTTATTCGTAGGGTACAGGGGGTGAAATGACCGATGATGCTAAATTTAAGGAAAAAAATATGTATTGGGCTTTTTCTTTTTTACTAATTAGGCCTTTTTTTTTTTTCTTTTTTGAAACTTTTGTATGTGGTATGTTTTCTTCTTCTTCTTTTTCTTGGGTAAGTGTATGTTATATTGAAGAGGGGGGAAAAGTCGATGTGCTCAGTTTCTTTTTTGATTGAGATATTTTTAAGAAAAAGATACTATAAATTTTTTTCCCCAAAAGATAGAGAGATTTATTAATAAAGAAAATCATAATAAAGGGAAAGGCTAAATTGGTGAGCGAACTCTCAAGCCAAATTTTAAGAGCTAAAGGATTACTACTTAAGTAACCATCAATAAGGATTTTCTTGGCCACTAAATGGGCAATTCAATTTACGTCACGAGAAACACACACAAAGCTATATGAAGAGAAACTAGAAAATATATGAGAAATATCATCAAGAATGATATCAACCTCTCCATCAGCCCCATCCAGCACCGTCTCAACAATATTTACGGCTGTAAACAACAGTTAATTTGATGGCCCTCTAATAATATAAGTATATTATAAAAATTATTTAAAATTTATTTTTCTTGTCTTTTGAAATGCAAAATCACTAATTAAATTTTTGTATTCAAATTTAGAAAGTAAATATTTTTCACTTGATAATTTAGCTAAATTATTTAATTTTTCTTGTGAAACAGTTGAATGTAAATCAGATTTTATTAATTTTAAAAATTTCTTTACAATTTTCATTTGAATCCTCATTTGGTTTTTCTTTTTACTAATAAAAAATTTATCAAGTGCACCTTTTTAGGTTTGAATTAATTCTTCTATCTTTTTTTATTTTGTTTTTCAAGTCAAGATTCATATTTTCTAATAGACATTTTTGTTCAAAGAATAAATAACTTAGAGACCTTAATATTACTTTGCTGAAATAAAAATAATTATGAAAAGTACAAGAAACAATAACATATGATTTATACTCTTTTGATTTCACTCTCTTTATACCCTGACTTGTATAAAAATAATAAAAAAACACATATTACTATAGTTTAGATTCACGATCATCCAATAGGAAAACATACATAATTTGGTGAAATGGTTTTGTAAATAATAAAAATTAATAATAAATCATTATATTAGGATTGTGACTCAAAATACCAATGGGATTTGGAAGAAGGTCTTTTCCTATTTGGTATATTAGAAATATTCTCTCAATAGAGTAGATGATTATTTCTTTTGTGGAATAGAATTCTTATTTTAATGTTATTTTTATTTGGACGAAGATCTTTATTAAGTTTTGATTATAGTGGGTGACATTATAAATAGGAATATTATAGGAGAGGTTCTTTGGTTTTTGCCCAAAGTTCAAGAATGTGAGGCATTTTGCTAAAAAGTTTAGTTGGAGTTTTATCCATTGATTGAGTGTGACACAAAATGCATGAGTAGAGTGCCCTTGTGATGGGTGATGATATTGTGATAGGGTTTTGTGAGATCTCGCCTGAGCACCTGCCCCGTTTGCTAGAGTGAATCAGGATGCTTATTCCGGTTCAGACTTACGATGAAACTCTCGGATTTGGATTTAGTTGATTTTGAAAATGATTTTAGGAGTCGTCATCCTAATTTATTTTTAAATGGAAAAATTAAGGAAAAACCCAATTTAACTCCAATTTATTAATTTTTTTACTTTAATTTACCCATAGATAAAATCACTACCCTCGAACCAGGTTGAGTTTAGAGACTAGGTTTTTAGTTTTAAATAATCAAAATTTGGCTCTTAAGTTTAATTTGACTTTGAAAAATTGATTTCATGAATGACAAATATTATAAGATGATAATTGTAAATAAGATACATAAATATGATATGAGTGCAAGAAGAAAATTAAAATAAAATATCTATAAATTAAAAAGGAAAAAAGAGATTGACAAAAAGCGAAAAAGAGATTGATAGAGATTTGGATTTAAGGTTTGAACTTAAATTCCAAACGTGCCTACGTACCTCATTGAATGAGAATCAAAACCCACATATATCATTTCACGATTAAGTAGAGGGGATTAGGAATTGATCAAATTGATTTTGGTTTGGGTGTTTTGAAAGTGAGGAAAAAGGTTGATACCTTTGTTTTTGGCAAACAAAGTGTTTTACTGGATCAAAATTCTGTTTTATCGGGACCGGATGATTGGATTGATTGGGAGATTAATTAATTAATTAAAATAATTAATTAAAGGATTAATTAACTAATTAATATGATAAAATAGATGGATTGATGAATTGATTAATTAAAAAAATTAATTAATTAATTTGGACGAAAGATGGATTGAGAAAAAGGATTAATTTGATTTTAGAAAAAAAGTGATTAATTAATTAATTAAAAAGATTAATTAATTAATTAATTGAGTGATTAATTTTAATTTAAAAAGAATTTTAGTTAATTAAAAAGATTAATTAACTTAGTTAGGGTGAGATAATTAATTAATTAAAAAGATTAATTAATTAATTAGAGAGTAGTTAGAGGGAGAAGAAGAGAGGAATTAATAAATAACCATCAATACTAATTCAAGAGGTATGATGGAATGAAGGATGGAGCAGGTATTTATAGGAAAAGTGGGTGAGAGTAGTTTAGATAGTGAAAATGTGAAAAGAACATGAGGGGTAGGGCTGGAAAGGACTAAAAAATCAGGTTGAGGGTATTTTGGGGACTGTAAGCGGGCAGTAGGATTCGTGCCACCGGTGAGGCAGGAGGCTCATCGCCTGGAGGGGCACCGGCACCACCCAGCACCTTAGTGGGCATGTAGGCTGGAAACTTACTTTTCTGTCGGTCAAGTTTTAAGACTTCCGGATCAATTTTTGAGAGTTACAGAGCTCAAAAAATTAATCGGTCACTGTAAATAGGTTTGAAATTAATTTTAGAACAATTAAACAATCATTTTGAGAAAAGATCTAGTTAGTTTCAGAAAAATGCTGTCTAATATCGAAGGTTCAGGTCAGGGTAAAAAAAGTGTTAGTGTTTGAAAATTAAATATCCTCATACTAATATGACTAAAAATCTATTTTTAGCTCTAGGGGCACTGCCCCCTTGACCCCTGCCCATTAACCGACTAGCGGGACCACCGTGTTGGCTCTGCATAGCGTACTATTCTTAGCAGGTGTCAAACTGCGGTTGAATGATGAGGTGTAAAATTGGGTTTGAACAAAAGGTGATTCTGATGATAGTGAACATTGGAAGATGTGGCATGTCAAATTCTAAGCTTGTGTGTTCTTGTCAAGTCCTTTGGGAGGGCCCTCTAGGATAAATGATATTTTATCAATGGCTATCGGTTTGGCTTTGATGTTGGATGCGAGAATGGTCTTGGTGAATTTCAATTAAGGCTATCTGTTTGGCCTTGATGTTAGAAGGTTTGGTGAATTACAATTAAGGTTATCTGTCCGACCTTAATATTGGAGATAAAGATGATCTAGGGTAAATTTCAATCAAAACTATCTGCTTGGCCTTAATGTTGGAGGTAATAAAGATTTGGGTAAATTTTAATCAAGGCTATCTGTTCGGTCTTAATGTTGGAGGTAAAGATGATTTAGGTAAATCTTAATCAAGGCTATTTGTTTGGCCTTAATGGTAGAGGTAAAGATGATTTAGGTAAATCTCAATCAAGGCTATCTGTCCGGCCTTAATGTTGGATGTAAAGATGATTTGGGTAAATCTCAATTAAGGCTATCTGTTTGGTCTTAATGTTGGAGGTAAAGATGATTTAGGTAAATCTCAATCAAGGCTATCTATCCGACCTTAATGCTGGAGGTAAAGATAATTTGGGTAAATCTCAATCAAGGCTATCTGTTTAGCCTTAATGTTGGAGGTAAAGATGATTTGGGTAAATTTCAATCAAGACTATTTGTCCGGCCTTAATATTGGAGGTAAAGATGATTTGGGTAAATCTCAATCAAGGCTATCTGTTTGGCCTTAATGCTAGAGGTAAAGATGATTTGGGTAAATCTCAATCAAGGCTATCTGTCTGGCCTTAATATTAGAGGTAAAGATGATTTGGATAAAAGATGTGGATATTGAAATCATATAGATATCTAGGTGATCGTTTCTAGACATTTATTGGTGAAATTAATGGATTTAGAGAAAAGATATAGAAAAAGGAACCACATTGATATCTAAGTGATCGTTTCTATCGTTTCTAGACATTTATGGGTGAAGTTGATGGATTTTGATAAAGAGATGGAAAAAGGAACCACATTGATATCTAAGTGATCATTTCTAGACATTTATAGGTGGAGTTGAATTTTGGACAAGATAATTTAGTGAAAAGAGAGTCTCGACCTATGACAAGTCGGCTCAAGATATTCTGACAAGATTTTAGTAAAAGGAGAGCCTTGACTTATGGCGAGTCAGCTCGAAAGATTCTAACAAGATTTTACTAAAGGGAGAGCCTTGGCTTATAGTGAATTAGATCAATAGATTCTGAAAAGAGTTTGGTAGGAGAGCCTCAGCTTAGGGCGAGTTGGCTCAAAATATTCTAATAAGATTTTGGTAAAGGGAGAGCCTTAACTTATGGCGAGTCAGCTCAAGAGATTCTAAAAAGATTTTGGTTGTCCCAAAGAAACTTAGGCTTCTGAATGTGAGAGGTTGGGCCTTTCAAAAGACTCAAAGGAACTTTGCTCGGAGTAAAGGGACTCTGGAAGTCACACTTTGTTTATGAGATCTAGAAAGATATCATTTAACCTCAAAGAGATACTGGTCAGCTTTAGGAGATGTCGATGAAGCTATTGGCTTAGCTTATGCAAAATGGTGCATGATTGCAAATGATTGCATAGATTGGTGCACAAATGATGCATGCATGTTTTAGACTTCATGGACCTTTTATTTGACTTCTATGCCATACATGATTTGCGATGATGTCTATAATGGATAATTGCGTGGATATATGAGGGTGAATTTACGCATTTGCTTTGTGAATGCAATTTTTCCATATGACTTTTGCATTCGTAGAGCCATGTACTTGTGGACTGAGAAACTCTATAAAGTTCGAGAAACTCAATTGGATTTGTATGGGATAGTTGTTATGGTGGCCTTACGAGGGGATTGAGATTTTTCTAAAGGCTTGATTTTTGGGATTCGGTGGCCCAAGGTTTCTTTTTGTGCTCTTGACCCGACTAGGTTGCTTAGGTGGTTAATTGGGGAGTCTAGGGTTTAGACTTTTTTGAGGGTTTAGTTTTGGTTTTGTTAAGAGGTTTGAACAAATGGTTTGGTAGGTATTAGGATTCAGTTAATCTTGGTTCTGGTTTTGGTCTTAGTACGACAGGGTTTTGGTTTTAAGGATAAATGACTTGGTTAAGTTTAGAAAGTTCACTTGGATTTTTGAGATCGGGTTTCCTTTGAGTAGATGAGAGGGTTATGCCTTGATTTTGGTTCATAGTGGGATCCTTCGAGTGGCTTGGTTTTATCAAGAAGCTAGAGCTTTAGAAATGGGAGATAGGCATCCTCCCTTCGCAGGGGATTTAAAGTGCGCATGGCTTTCATTTTGCCAAGAAATTGGGTTGTGGGCTTCCAATGCTTGGCTTGGGCGATGCATATTTTCAAAAGTTTGGATTTTTGCTAAGGGCTTTACCTTTATGGTTGTTCCTTTTTTTTTTTTTCATTTAATGCTTCATAGAAAGGAAAGAATATATTGCTTTTTAGGTTCAATTGGATTGGCATAGAGGTCGAGATGAACTTTTAGGAAATGATGGAGAGACACCTGCTTTGGGTCTTTTGGTGACTCATGCACTTTGACAGGAAAACATGACTTAGAGATCTTGCCCTTGACAAGAGGTGGTGGATTGATCGAAGCTTACTCAAAAGAATATGAATGTTGTTAAATGACATGCCCCTGATGATGGGTAAGGGCAGCTTTATTTGTGATGACTCGATATTTGACTTGAAAACTTTCTTTACCCTTTGAATGATTAAAGGAAGAAAAAAAAAAGGTGACACAAAGAAGGATGACTTTGAGAAGGATAAAATTATTTGACTACTCACGAGGATAGTTTATTTAGATCGACTCGATAGATTTAGATGGATTTTGATATGACTCAAAATAAAATCTAATTTGATTGACAAACCGTCTTTTTTTTTTTTTTTTTTTTTTTACAATTGGGAAAAAGGTAGGCATGAAAATCTTGCTAACCTTTTGATCTATTTTGCAGCTTTTCATCAGGCCTTTCTCCATTTCAGCAAATTGACTACTTCAAAACTTGACACTGATTTTCTTCGATCCTCTTTGTGAAGTGATCTTCTGTCATTAAAATGTTCTCATACTCGATCAAGGGTTTAGGATTTGATTGCCCTAAATAAACAGCTAGTCGGGCTCGTACTAAGGAAGGATAACCTTGATGCGCACAATAACTTTGTAGCTGAGTGCTAAAAGATGTTCCATCTTCAGTCTTGGCATGATGTTATCGTGTAATGTAAGCAAAAATTATTATTATTATTATTTTATTTATCCTTCTTCTTCTCTCTCTCTATCTTTTTTTTAATTTTTTTATGGTGTATCATTCAAGTTGGATTCAAAAACAACACAAGATATAATATCAAAAATCCAAACTTTTATTAAGACAAAAAAAGTCATTACAGACTTAAAAAGATAGAAATACATGGCAAGCTCTGACTTTGACCTTGGACAATTGAGGATGAAAAGAAAAGAAACAAGCATAAAACTCAAATTAAGAGAAAAATTCAACAGACTCAAAAGACTAAAACTTGGACCTGAAATGACTCCAACTCAGGATTGACTGGACTCAACTTGATTGTAAGACTAAAAAAAAAGGGGCACGTCAGCTAGGCCAATGCTTTTCTCAAAGTACTAGTCACTGAATAGGTTAGATGAATCAGGCAAGGTGTGATCCTGCTTGAGATTGATGATGTCCCTAAGGTCGATGGGTACATTGGATACTGATTCTGGAGGGAGGATATCTCCATTGTCAATAAGGTCTTGGATTTGATGGTTTAGATTTTTGCACATCTCGATTTCATGCCCAGCTCCTTGGTGGTACTTGAAGTACTGATCAGGTCTATAGTTTTTGGATGGATGGATGGAGAGTGCTTTCGGCTCTAAAGGCTTAACCAAGTCAGCTTCAAGGGCCATCTTGCAAACCACACTTAAGGAAATTCCCAAATTAGTGAACTTTCTTCTTTATGGTTTATGGGATTGATGGTTGGTGATGGTAGTTACCTCTTTTCCATTTTGCTTGGATGAGATAATTGGAGTGACAGCATAAGGATTACTATTCTTGCATCTTTTCTCAACTGTGTGAGCTTGCTGCACAATGGTGTTGTGCTTTAATGGTAGTTTGATGGGTCTTTTGATGTTTGGTCGGGTAGAAGTTTCTATTCCCCAAAAAGGATTCAAGGAAGGAGGAAAGTTGACTTTGGTGTTTAGTGGCATGAGACTTTTGGTCAGATCAATAATAGGAATTGGGTTGGCAAGAGTGTTTGAGGTTACATGTGTGGTATTTTTACACACTTGTTTATCATGGGCAAGGCCAACGATAGGATTTGGTATGGTTACAGCAACAGGACCAAAGGTAGTGTTGGTTGATAAAAGAGAGATGTTAGGTTGATTGACCATAGGAGGAGCTATAATATTAGCTAGATCAAGATGTGGTGTATTGGAAATTGAGTCAATTGGATTTGACTTAGATTGTTTAGCAAAATAGGGAGGTATGATGTTGGACATAGTAACATGAGAATCACGAGACATGGTTGAAGGATTTAAATGCATAGATTGCTTTAGGGAGCATAGGGCTTTGGTGAACTAAGCTAATGTTTTATTGAAGCTGACTTGTTGAGTAGTTAGGGCTTTGTTAAATTTGGTTTATAGGGTGGCTAAAGCGTTGTTGAAGTTAACTTGTTGAGCATCAAGGGCAGAGGTGAGTATGGCTTGGAAATTTTCCTCTTGCCTTTTGAGAATGCTAGTGAAAATGCATTCATGACTTCTCAATCGAAAGAGTGGGCCATCGGTACCTTCAAGGCAAAAAAAAGAAAAAGAAAGGTAAGTGTATGAAAAAGGCATGAAAAAAAGTGATGAAAGGATACAAATTTTAAGAAGAAAAAAGGACTTCCTAAGGCTTTTTGGGTCAAACATTTTAGACTTAAGGTGTTTGGGATAATGATTGTTCATTAGGTTAAAGGTATTTGGGCTTTTGAGGATCAGGTCTTAGGTTAGGAGTCAAAAGGTTTTGGGCTTAAGGATTAGGGCTTAGGTTGGGGTCAAAAGGTTTTGGGCTTAAGGATTTAGGCTTAGGTTGGGGCTAAAAGATTTTGAGCTTAAGGATTTAGGGTTTAGGTTAGGACCAAAAGGTTTTGGGCTTAATGAGGGTTTAATATCTTGGAGTGTTTGGGCAAAAACATTGGTGTTTGGATTTCAAGGTTTTGGACTTAAGGTGATGGTGGTGCCAATAGTCTTGAGGGAGGTAATGAGCCAAAAGTCTTGGGCCAAGAGTGTTTTGAGGATTGAAGGTTGATGCTCGACTTGGTTGAAGGCATAACATAGACTCAAGGTTCTTGGTCTTATAACATATATGCATGGTCATGTCATGATGCATGCCGAAAAGATTTCATGAATATACACACAAGCATTACGGTTCATAGAGCCTAAGGTTAGCGCTAGGACGACTGTATGCACAAGGGTGAAGGGTGGTTTGATTAAGGGTCTCTGTCCCATTAGAGCATCGATATACTTAACCACATGTGAGGTAAGGAGCCTCACGTGGGTCTAACAGTACTAATTGCTCGTTACACCATTGCGGGGTGGAATGCTTTGGCTATCTCCTAACATACTTAAAGAGAGTTGTTGAGCCAATGCTACTCACCATCCAAAAGTTTTCCTAAATCTAAGGTTTAGGCAAGGAGCCTTTATTATAAAAAGTGATGCATGAAAGTCAAATTATATATTAATGAGCCAAATAGATATTATTTTAGAAAAATTTATCCTTAACCAAATAGTAATCCTCTTATTTTCCTTTTTATTGAAAAAAGGTGGCAACCAGTCTTTAATGGAGTCGCCAGTTGTGAGGCCTCGCCCGGACACTGGCCTTGTTAGTTAGAAGGAACTGGGATGCTCATTCGGGTTTAGAATCATGATGGAACTCTCGGGTTCAGATTGAGTTGATTTTGAAAATGATTTTAGAAGTTGACACCCTAATTTATTTTTAAATGGAAAAATTAAGAAAAAATCTAGTTTGATTCTAATTTATTAATTTTTTTACTTTAATTTGCCCATGGATAAAATCACTAGCCTTGAACCAGGTTGAGTTTGGGGACTAAGTTTTTAGTTTTAAATAATCAAAATTTGGCTTTTAAGTTTAATTGAACTTTGAAAAATTGATTTCATAAATGACAAATATTATAAGATGATAATTGTAAATAAAATGCATGAATATGACAGGAGTGTAAGGATAAAATTAAAATAAAATATCCATAAATTAAAATGGAAAAAAGAGATTGATAGAGATTTAAATTTGAGATTTGGACTTAGATTCCAAACATGTCTACGTACCCCATTTAATAGGGATTAAAACTTACGTAGTTTGTTCCATAATTATGTGGAGGGGTTTAGGAGTTGATCAGATTGATTTTGGTTTGGGTGTTTTGAGAGTGAGGAAAAAGGCTGATACCTTTGCTTTTAGCAAGCGAAGGGTTTTGCTGGACCGAAATTTCATTTTATCGGGACTAGATAATTAGATTGATTGGGAGATTAATTAATTAATTAAAATGATTCATTAACTAATTAATATGATAAAATGGGTGGATTGATGGATTAATTAATTAATTTGGATGAAAGGTAGATTGAGAAAAAAGATTAATTTGATTTTGAAAAAAATGATTAATTAATTAATTAATTAAAAAGATTAATTAATTAATTAATTGAGTGATTAATTTTAATTTAAAAAGAATTTTAGTTAATTAAAAAGATTAATTAACTTAGTTAGAGTAAGATAATTAAATAATTAATTAAAAAGATTAATTAATTAATTAGAGAGTGGTTGGAGGGAGAAGAAGAGAGGAATTAGTAGATAATCATTAATATTAATTCAAGAGGTGTATTGGAATGAAGAATGGAGGGGGTATTTATAGGGAAAATGAGTGAGGGTAGTTTAGGTAGTGAAAATGTGAAAAGACCATGAGGGGTAGGGCTAGAAAGAGTTAGAAAATCATATTAACAGGTATTTTGGGGATTGTAGATGGGTAGTGAAACTCGCGCCACCAGAAGCACTGGCTACGTCACCGACCCTCTGGGTGGCATAGTTGCCCCAGAGAGGGGTTGGCGCCGCCTAGCGCATTAAGAGGTATTTTGGAGACCGCAGATGGGCAGTGGGACTTGCGCCACCAGAAGCACTGGCTGCATCACCGACCCTCTGGCCGGCACAGTCACCCCAAAGAGGGGTTGGCACTACCCAGCGCCTCGATGGGTGTGCAGGCTAAAAACTTACTTTTTTATTAGCTAAAATTTGAGAATTTCATATCAGTTTTTGAGAGTTACAGAGCTTAGAAAATTAATCGGTCAGTATTGATGAATTCAAAATTAATTTTTGAATAATTAAATTGTCAATTTGAGAAAAGATCCTGTTAGTTTTAAAAAAATGTTGTATGATATAGAAGGTTCGGTCAATGTAGAAAAAGTGCCAGTATTTGAAAATTAAGTATCCTCATACTAATATGATTGAAAATTCATTTTGGCTCCGGGGGCTCTGCCCCTTGCTCCTCCACAAGGGGCACTGCTCTCTTGACCCTTGCCTGTTAACCGGCTAGCGAGACCGCCGTGTTGGCTCTGCGTAGCGCGCTATTCTTAGCATGTGTCAAGTTGCGGCTGAATGATGAGGTGTAAAATTAAGAGCTCACAAGTTTACAATTTTGTCAGTTCAAAAATTATAATTTATTAATTTGATAATTTAGTGGATTATCCCTTCAAGAGACCATGAATGTAGGTCTAGTGAGAGATCGAATCACATAAAATTCATTTGGGTTGTTTTTCTTCTTTTATTATCGCTGCACTTATAACTCTATTTTCCCTAACAAGTGGTATCAGAGCTGTTGGTTCTTGTTATGGGATTCAAGAGTTATTAGAAAAGAGAAAAATATCAAAGATTGAGAAGATGGTAAATGGTGAAGACACTTCAATAGGAAGTCATATGTTAGTAAGGTGGAGTATTGCTACTCAAAATTGGAAGAAGACTTAAAGAGTTCAAATAGGATACAAGATGTAAGAGAAGATGAAGGGCAAGCTAGAAATTGATGATGATGATGATGATTCTTCAATTGATGTGTTAGGATGATGATTTGCACCTGTATGAGAAGTTTTAATTGAGATGGGGCTCCAATATGAAGATTTGATAATTGAAGATTTTGAATGTTGCAAGACTGAGAGATTTTGAAATAAGGTGGAGATTGTTGGAATTGTTGAAGATTGTTGAATATGATATTTTGAGTTAAGGTGGAGATTGTTAGGATTGTTACTCAAAATCCTAATGTGACTTGGAAGAAGACATTTTCCTATTTTGTATATGAGAAATATTCCTTCAATGGAGTAGAGGATTATTTTCTTTGTGGAGTGAAATTCTTATTTTAAGGTTATTCCTATTTGGCTGAGAATCCTCATTAAGTTGGGATTATAGTAACATTATAAATAAGAGTATTATAGGAGAGGTTCTTTGGCTTTTGCCCAAAGTTCAAGGATGTGAGGCTTTTTGCCAAAAAGTTAAGTTAAGGTTTTTACCCATTGATTGAGCGTGACACAAAGTGCATAGTGTCACGACCCAAACTCGAGAGCACGTGATCAGTACTAGGACACGGGTAATGCATGTGACTACCAATGCCTGTAATAAGCTAGATAACCAATTAAACGACAAAACTAACATAGAATAAGGCTATGGACCCACATGTTAAGTAAATCCAAGTAAACATCCATTTGAATCATTGCGACATTGGGTTATCATCACTATCATCTCAAAAATATCAAAGAATATATAATTGGTTTCTGCTTAACAAAACAGTTTCTCAACTTAGAATATATATATTATAACTAACAATAAAATAAAATACAAATTTCAGATGTAACATTACGGAGTTATAGAATAATAATATAAATATGTAAATATACAAATATCATTTACACAATACTTAATTACAGAATATTGTCAAAAGGTAAAAAGTAGCATAACTCAATTTATAATTTCTTCACGAGCTCATTCACAACATGAAAAATAATTTGAACAGGAATGAGTATTCGACTCAATGAATAATACTAGCTAATATACTAAGCTCGTGTCTTATAAACAGATTACTAATATTCATATTGTGCACTGCGTCATAGAGAGACAAATCACACAAGCAAATAAAGATGAGATACTGTCCACAGTACCACACTAATCCTTAATATAGGGAGTCGATTCCCCGATCCTGGCTTTCTTAACCCAATAATCGGTCTCTTATACCCAATAGGCTAGGCCATCACTAGTCTATACCAAACAGCCCTGACTTGACTAGTAGTAGCCTTGGTGATGAGCAGGCCCAGCCATTATACGCTAGTCATAGCTCATCATTCATCATAACATCATCATAAATAGATTCACTTTCCTAAGTGACACTATATCCATCCCAATCTCATCCAATAATCACAAATATTTTTCAATAAAATTTATTAATGCATCAATCACAATCAAATGTTAACATGCATCTATACAATAATAATGCATAATTATACATATATAAATACATAAAATAAATGTAAATGTATGGAAAGGAGGATAATATATTAGGGAGTATCACTCACCTACTTGATGATGCGTCCAGTCGACTTTCTTTTGAGTGCGACCCTTCGTAATAGAAAGACACCGGAGATATTGACTTTGAATAATAGATGAGATTGTTAGAAAAGGATGACTAGCCTAACAAGATATAACTAAATAATTCTTGAGATTCTTGCCGGAATTTTGACAGAATTTTCTGTAGAACTAGGACTTCACCCAAATATAACAGAGAAACAAATACTTTAATAAACATCTCAATAAAATAATATCCCATCATAACTCAATTACAATATCAATGACCCCTCCTAAGTCCTCCTAAACCACAATCCACAACTTAATAAGCAAATCCAAATCATAAAATTAACAATTACTAATTAAATCTAACAAATATACTTAAAATCAAACTATAACTCAAAATAATCAAAATTCAAGAGTTTCAAATTTACCCACGAAGAATCTGTTGAATGAACATTGAAAATGACACTGAAAAGGCAAGACGAAACTGTTGGATTTGCCCCATGTGCCGCTGCCGGAGCACCGTCGGCCGGCCACGTACAGCTGATGTTTGGTGGCAATCAAGGCGATCTTCATGTCATTAGGCTCTCCTCAAAGCAAGGATCTTGAAAACCAGCACCACTCACTGCCAATGCTTTTTTTCCCAGAAAATGCCTCGAAAGTTGCATCCTCCAAATCTCTCCTATCTCCACTTGTGACGATTTTCAGCGGATATGGTAGGGTACCAATCGAAAGCTCCCCCCCGCCACCAGGAGTTGAATGAGACTATTTTCGTTAGATTTCGCCGTTGGAAATCGCCAAAATCTAGAGTTGAAACTTCAGTCTTTGAAAACACCTTCCACGAGTACACTACCATCCGTCATCAATTCATGGTGTCGTAGCTTCATATACAATCGTCGGACGGTCGGCTAGTTGTTGGCGGTGGTGATGCAACCCGTCGCCACACTGGACGTGGATCCCTAGCACCAACAGCATGCTACCTCCTCTTGCCTACCTCACGCTCCCTTCTGTCACCTCTCTCTCAGCTCGTTCTCATTTGGCCATTCGATTAGCTACCCATTAGCTAATTAGATGGCTAGATCTCTTTCACACTCTTTTTTTTTAATATATATATATATATATATATATATGTATATATATTATATATATATATATATATATATATATATATATAGTATATATATATATATATATATATATATATATATATGTATATATATATATATG